>JAJHJA010000599.1:0-59854 GCA_021202915.1 Heliconius himera
TTATTTAACACATAGTAAGTATGATGCTCATCTGGCATGCCTAGAAGTAAAAAATATAACAAAACAAAAACAGATATTGCGTCAGACATGTGGCGGAACACAACGCTGCATTTAGCTCAACGGGTTCTATACGTTTATTCCACTAGCGGATTCTTGTTTTGACACACTATTATAGCACCCATTTGTTTATTTCTTATGGTGAAATCTTATATTATTAACGTTATAAATCCTTAAGTTAATTAATTTACATAATGTTTTTAAAATATCTTTTAATTACTTATATAATATAATTAAGATTTTGAGAGATATAGAAATATAGTATTAATATATTACATATAGATAAATAATTAACGTGGGGAACGGAGTGTCTTAACACTAAGTTCCCTCTGCCTACCCTGCTGTGTGCGGGATACAGCGTGAAGCTGATAAATAATTAGTAAACGATTATGTAACTACCCCGTCTGGATTCAAATTTGCGATCTTGGATTCCGACACCTGTACAGCCCAATTTTCAACATGTTTCGCGTTCTGTGGCGGAATATAACGTCGTGCTTTGTCGGCTCCACAAGGGTCACTCAACACAAAATGTCTTTTAGACAAGAAGAAACAAAGGAAATTGAGTTTCCTAAGACTAGGTTCCCTGTGCCTCCTTTGCTATATGCGGGATATAGCGTGAAGCAATATTAACAGCGGCGTTGATTCTACCACTTAACACGCAGTGTGTCAAGAATTCGACGAAAAATGGGGAATGCAATTGTTTAATGGAAATGGAATGTCCCTGATAATTCCCCAGGTTCCCTCTGCAAAAATAAATATTACAAATCTGGTCACAGGTATCTAAACATTTACAAAGAGATAATTATGTAGTAAAATAAAGCAACTGTGAACTGGAGAGTAGTCAAAGAAAATCTATGTTTAAGAGATTACATTCTCCACTGTTTGCCTGAATTTGAAAATTTGAGTGCTATGTGACGGAATCCAACGCCACATTTATCGTAATAAGACAGTAAAAAGTACTTATTGATCCCGTAACTATTGTCTACAGTCATAAGCTGTCCCACTAAGCCACGGCGGCCTCAACTTTGTTTCTACTGAAATCCGCGTTCTAAGACATAACGAGTGAAAGCTAAGCAACGGTTACTTTGAACTATATACTAACAGTGAATGTTTTGAGATACAATTTTTACATTTATTTACAGTAAACGACTCGAAACTTACATTACTGATATAAGTAACATATAAGAAAATAGAAAAATATATTTTCTTTATTATAAATAACAAAAAAAAAGAAAACACAAGTAAAATGTAAGATCTGTATTCGATCGCGTGGCAATTTTATGGTTTTTTTTAATCTAAATTTTTTTAACTGGCTTTTGTAAAAGGAGTCATCGACTGTATTTTTTATGTTTGTTACCTCAGAACTTTTGGCTGGGTTTGATTCGATTTTGATATTTTTTTTTATTTGAGAGCTGGTGTTTCCCGTGTGGTCCCATTATAATTTGGTCCATTTCTGACAGTGTTATCCCATAAGTGAGAGGTGAGAAAGAGAGAGATGAGAAAATTCTTAAATTAGCATTAAGTATATGCGCAATAAATAATTCAATATCACACCAACCGATTTCGGTGATCGTCAAAAGTAGTTTGATGAAAGTTTGATTAGGTTCTGATTATGAGATCCAGTAGAAGTCGGGTTTTTTATTGTTAAAATTATTTAGTTTCACACTTTATCCCTAACAGGGTAACCAAAAGAAACGGAGCATCAAAAGCTACGGTGTTTATACATACCTTCCGAGAGGTCCTATCGCTGTTTATGTGACCTTCCTCCAGTATTATAGATACTGTGTTCTGAAAGGTCAATTTAGGTACTCTGCCTCTCTTGTCATTCACTTTCGCTTCATAAATGTTTTTGGCAATACTTTTCTCATTCATTCTTTCGTCCTCAAACTAAAAGCCCAAAATAATACTTCATAAATTTGACTTCTTTAAAAGGGTAATTTAAAATATTACACTAAATTATATTGAAATAAATTGTAATATTGTCGAAATGGCTAACAAAGTACAATTATACATTTATTCCTTTCCCCCTATAAAATAGCCTAAGGGCGTATTCAATGAGCCACGTGTTACCAATTGCAATTCCCTTCAAACCACTTATAGTTATATTGAGATATATAATATCATTTATATTAATTATATTAATTGTCGAGGCCTTCGTGGCATAGCGTCTCACTGTAAACAAGACGTTTGTGGGTTCGATTCGCGTTCGAGGTAATGCATCAATGTCATTTCTCTCGCTTTGGTAAATAAAATGGTGCGGCCAACCAGACGTTCATCTTCATAGTATCTAACTATGGAATATTCATTTGGAAGTCAATTATTTTTGTGTGATTGTAATACCGACTGGTTGTGGGTTCGATCCCCACTCGAGGAGATGAAATATTTACTTAAATTTATATTTCTATTTCTTCGCTCTGGTGTCGAGGCTAAGCGCGGCGTTGAGTTCTGCCACTCATCACGCATTGCTTCCAGAATTTGGGGAACGGAGTATCTTGTCGTTCCCTCTGCCGACCCTGCTGTGTCCCGCACACATACAGCGTGAAGCTGATTTATTTATTTTATTTATTTATTTTTAGTATAACAAACAAACATTTATATTTAAACAAAAACATCAAAAACTTTGAACCTACACTAACCTTATATAATAGTAAATTCCCGGCAACTGTACCGTAACGGCGCGGCCGACGATGCATGCACTGACGTCACACGTCTACCCAACGAGTGAAAGAGCGTGAAACTAAACTATTATAATATGAGACTATCATATGACTTACGTATATTCTGATTGGTAGTGACAAGTGGCCATGATTGCTTATAGTAGTTACGGGTTCGATTTTAGGTTTAGGCATATCTATATGTGAAGTAATATTATACAGAAGGAATGTTTGTTCGGTGGAACGCACAAATGTCAGTAAATATTGAAAATATTTTTTCAATATTTACTATTATTTAAAAATATTTTCAATATTTACTGAGATTTGTGCGTTAATATAATTTTTGATAGTCCATTTATAGGGAAACTATACCTACAATAAAAGTTTACTTGGGCACTTAAGATGAGTCATGACTTATATCATATGTGCTTATCACAGCTCTTAGTTATTTTCATTTTTGACTACGCTAGCCAGCTTGAGGCCAGTCGTGGCGCAGGGGCACAAAGTGTGACTGTAATATCGACTGGTTGTGGGTTCGATCCCCGCTCGAGGAAATGAAATATTTATATTTTCATTTCTCCCCTCTGGTGTCGAGGCTTAGCGCTACATTGAGTTCCACCACTCAACACGCAATGCCTCCAGAACCCGGTGGAAAGTGGGGAACGGAGTGTCTAAACACTAGGTTCACTCTGCCTATCTGGCTGTGTGCATACAGCGTGAAGCTGACTACGCTATGGCGTAAAGAGACTGCGGCTGACTGTAAACACAATGGCTGTGAGTTCGATCCAAATTAAATTACTTATTTACAATTTTAAAAATATATTAATTAAAAGAAACCTTTTTTAACCGACTTCTGTAAAAGGAGGAACTTATCTAGCTAGGAGCTAGGTATTTTATAATGTACGTTACTTCAGAGCTTTTGATTGAGCGAACCGATTTTAATGTTTTTTTTTAATTGAAAGCTTTCCGTATTTCGTCCATTTCGTCGTATCTTAATTTTAATTTGGTCCATTTCTGACAATAGCATCCATGAGAAAATCACTTAAGTCTTAAATTTGCATTGAGTATGTGCGCGACAAATGAAAGAATCACTCAGTATTCCACCAAGCGATTTCGATGATTCTTTTCTTAAAAAAGTTATGCAAAATATTTAGGACGATTCTAATACAAAGTTTTGTTAGCTTCACGCTGTATCCTGCATATATAAGCAAGGTTATGTAGAGGGAACCTTGTTTTAACATACTACTTTCCCCTATCCCCGAGCGGAGAAATGAAAATATTAATAAATAAGTAATTATTATTTCCCCCGAGTGGGGATCGAACCCAGAAACGTCGTGTGTACACGTTAGCGCCACTGCGCCACGACGGTCTACAATGTTACTAACACCTATTAATTAGTATACTAAGTTTCACTATAAAGTTATTTCTTTTGTTTCATTAAGTATATAAACGGCCATCAGAATGACAGTTTACAGTTTTTTAAGCATATAAGAATTGTCTATTCATCCATTTAAGTTGTTTGCCGCGATGATTGCTTACTTAGTGCGTATTACTGACATACTTTGTTTATATAAACTTTATAAATAATATTAGTTTGTCTGTCTGTTGTTTATGTACCTACTGTATTTGGTTAGAAACATAGGCACAACGATGTCACTCTTAATGTCGGTTGTGGCTTCGATTCCTATTTTGGGTAATGAATTATTTTCATGTCCTTGATGTGGTGCGTGGAGAACGGAACGAAGTATTAATATTAACAACAAAAAGCAAGCGAGGTCGGTCGTGGCGCAGAGGCACAAAGTGTGACTGTAAAATCGACTGGTTGTGGGTTTAATCCCCATTCGAGGAAGTGAAATATTTATTTACATTTATATTTTCATTTCTTCGCTCTGTTATCGAGACAAAGCGCGGCGTTGAGTTCCGCCAACACGTAATGTCTCCGTAATTTGGCGGAAAGTGGGGAACAGAGTGTCTTAACACGAGGTTCCCTCTGCCTACTCTGCTGTGTGCGGGATACAGCGTGAAGCTGATTTTATTTAACAAAGTAAAAAAATCAGATTTATCAATATTTGTTACAGAGGAATAGGTACAAATATTGTATTCTAGTTAGCTTATAATACTTTCGTTTAACACAATTTGTTGTCATAGATTTTTTTTAGCTTCACACTCTATCCCGCACATATCACGGTAGGCAGATAGAACTTAGTGTTAATTCACTCCGCCCCTAATTCGGTACCTACTATCCCCCGAATAAATTCAATAATTTAAATAAAATTTTATAATATATTTTTTTTTGATTTTGAATCTAAAACACTGTCATATAAGTCAAACCAATCTGTCATATACCCTTTGCCTTGCCTAACAACAAAATTGCAGTAAAATATTTACGCATAACTTAAATTAATGTCGACAATACGTAATCTTCATATCTTGGGTGTGACTTACCTTAGAGTGATATCATAGATCCCTTCTCCATATGTCCTTCGATGGACAAAAACTTTGTCGGAGCCAAGCTTTGTGCGATCAGATGCTTGGTGAATTGGTTAAGCGACCATGACATGTGTCAGGTTAATGATGGGTGGTCCTTTTCCATGGATTTTAGTAGCTAATATTATGTCCATACATTTTTTTGTGGTTAATTTATGAATTTCTTTTGAAAGATTTTTTTTCTTTAAGGAACTCTTAGCAGGGTTACATTTTGAAATATATCATTCTAAAGTGGAGGCAATTTCTATTCTGAATATGACAAAGCGTGGCGTTGGGTTCCACCATTCAACACGAAATGCCTCGAATTTCAGATTTTTCTCGAATTCGAAAAACGAACTGTCTTGACATTATATTATCTTTTTTTAACCTGATATGCAGAAACAACTGTGAATATTTTCTATATATGAAAATGAAAAGATACTAAATCTCTTTTATCTCTTCTTTTACCGTACAAACTCCTTCGTGTGTTCTCTACAACGTGATATTGGCGAAGTGATTATGTGCTCAACTAGGACGTTCGAAACGCCATATTTAAAGATTTGAACTTAACTGTTCTTTATTTCACAAAATCTTAATCTAAACCTATTATGTATACTAAGTACTAACATTGTAAAGTTGAAAAAAATGAAATTGAAAAATTATTTTTATATTATATAGGTTAGCTCTTCTATTGAAGAAGACTGTAGGGCTAACTACGAAACATTAATTATTTCGATAAAACCCACTATACTTTCGGATCACCACCACAGAAGCACCACTACCACTAAAAATGTGACTTAAAATGTGCCTCGTGTATCATGCATAATTTCCAACTTATTTCCATTTGACCAAGCGGGCAAAGCCGCAGGTATAAGTTAGTCCTATTAATATTATTAAAGTTTATAAAAAGGGTTGTTTGTTCCACTTTCACGTAAAAGTTGCTGGAGGGATTCAAATGAAACTTTACAGTTATATAGCTTATACATCATAATAACACCTAGGCTATAATTTATGTGTAGATTTTGTATAATTTGGCTATAATATAACAATACCTTTAAGCAGGCGAAGCCGCGTTGTGTCAATAGTTTTAACATAAATTGCATGTATAATGCAAATCTAAGATCTTTGCCATACATCCGCGAGCGATCGAGGCCTTGTCTTTTAACTCTTTCGCTCCTATGAGAATGGTATAGCGCGCTCTCTGTTTCACACTTAACACGATTGTACCGTTAGTTCGGTACGACATGTTCCTTTTAAAGGATTTGGTATATGTAGAAATAAAGTTAAGAGCTTTTTGAGAGTGTTGTTGGGGTTTTTAATGAAATTCACGCTGTATCCCGTCTATCGCAGGTTTGGTGGAGGGAACCTAGCGTTAAGGCACTTCACGTCCCACGCATTGCCCAATTTTTTGAGACATTCTCTATAGAGTGCCGGAATTCAACTCCGTGCTTTGTCTTATTACCAGAGCGAGGAAATGTCAATAATTGACTTCCTCTATTAGGTATTGAACTCATAACAGTCGCGTTTACATTCAGAATTTATGCTGCGCCACTACGGCCTCGTCTCTTCTCGTCGTTGTTTATCTTTTCCTAACATATAGAATTATAGTGGAAATCAATGGAGTTTCTCCTGCGGATTTGGAAATATACGCCGCGCTTTGTTTGTCTAGGATTGCATAATATTGAAATGGGTAAGATTTAATAAGATTAATTTTAATCCAATCATTCTCTCGAGTGAAAATAAACCTATGGGTTTATTTATAATCGCATAAATAAAGTGAGTACTCTATCTAAGTATACCTGCTATGCTGCTAAGAATATATTCAAATAATTATTTTTCATATAAAACCTACACAGTGCCCTTAGTACCTGATGTGGCTATCGTGGGGCAGTGGTACAATCGTGTAACTGAAATGGCGTCTGTTATGGGTTTGATTCTAGAGAATGAATTAAGTAATATTTTCAATTTATCACTTGTAATGGCAGTTCTGGTAAACTGCCACTCAACACCCAATGCCTTGGAAATTCACCTCTGCGTACCATGCTCTTTTGTTTTTGTTCTTCTGGAGTTCTTGAGTTCTGCCAGTCTACAGGCATGCCTCCAAAATTCGGGGAAAAATGACGAAGGAGGTCTTTTAACACTTGGTTCCCTCTGCCTACCCTGCCATATGCGGGTTACAGCGTGAAGCTGAAAAAGAAACACTCCTCTGACAAGTGCATGAAATGTCTCCGTCTCATATCAAACCAACGTTACAATACATGAGATCCAATGTAATCAGTAATACTGCCGCGTACCAGCGCTATTAAATATAAGACGTGATATGCATTTATCGAAGCTAAGGCCATCTTTAGCTGGAGCTATTACAATGATATGTTAAACAAACAACTTTAATTAGATAGTGTGTGTGGACTTTGTTTCTTATGTTGTGTCTGTGCTAGTTCCTACTAATCATCGTAAATGTGAAAATTTGTGAGGATAAGCAAATAGAACCTAATGATAACACTTTGTTCTCCACTTTCCTCCCAATTCTAGAAACACTGCGTGTTTAGTGGCCGCAACTCAACACCGCTCTTTCTCTGTTTGTCAAAATTGGAAAATTAAAATAATTCATTTCCAAGGGAGAGAGTCAAGTACACAATCCGTCGCGCTTACAGTTAAAAGCTGTGCCGCTGCGCTACGATGGCCTTTAATGTATGAAATGAAACCAAGAAATAAATCGATAGATGCGACTTCAAATTTGATGAAATTCAATGGTCAATGTCAATATAAATATTGACCATGGAATTTCATGAAATTTGATGTAATTTAAATAATACTAGTGTTCTATAATTCAAATTCAATAAATCCTTTTTTCAAATAAACTTTTACAAGCATTTACTACTAGACTTTAATAATAATAGTAGTTCAGTTAGGCTACTTTCAAATATCATTGAACTTGGTAAAGTCAACTGGAGTAATGACATTTACGCTTAGTTCCTTATTTGCTATTTATAAAGGGACTACATTCATTTTTAGGGTTCCGTAGCTTTTATAGAAAAAAGGAACCCTTATAAGATCACTTTGTTGTCAAGAACCTTTATTTCAAGATCGTTTGGAGATGTCGATATTGAAACCACATACTCAAATCTACAGCCCCATGATTTCCTTAAAAAAAATTTCTTCATTTATAAAAAAAAAAGGATATGGCAGTTTATATTGGAAAAAGCGACTATTTCGACACTATTAAAGAAATCAAAATTAATAGGGTACTTCCGGTTGACCTAGCATTATGAAATTTGGCAGCTAGCAGGTAGGTAGGTAGTACTAGTTTAGGAAAAAATCTAAAATCCAAATTCATATCAACATTTTCAACATTTGTGATTAAATCCTTAAAAATAAGTATTAAAGCCACTAGATCAAGTGAGGTATCAGATGAAAGGGTTCTGGCTAAGCTGTGGGCGAGCACGACTCTAATACTTAATTTAAAATTTAAAACAAAAGTCAAAAAGAAGTTATTAAAAACAGGGTAGTTTAAGTCAAATTCAATTTGACAAAACGAACGAATGATTCATAAATTCCATTAAAAAAGTTATAGTTAACAAAGAAGCAGGTTCATTTTTTTCCCGTATAGTAGGTCTCACACTTACTGTAAAATTTTCGAGCAGAACTCAACGCCACGCTTCGTCTACCAGAACGGAGAAATGAAAATAAATAAAGAATAATTTAGTTTGTGGAAATTAATAAAAAACCATATATTATAAAAAAAGGCATGACATTATAAATCACTATTTATGCTAAATTTAATGGTTTAATGCTAAATTGAATTTATAGAAACAAGTGTCATTTGACAGCTGTCACACAACGTCATCAACGCATATAGACAAAGGCGTGATACCATCCAGGCTAATGAAATATAAGGCTCGTTCCACACTATACGATATTATTAGAAAACAAAACGAAAGTCAAAGGGGAAAGTAACATTATGGTTGACCAATTATAGAATGGTTGTAACCCTACTCACGTAGAGAAGAAAGTGTGACTTGTTTGGTTTGTAGGATATGATACGTTTATTGATTTTTGACCCATATATGGAAAATATTGGAAATACAAAAATAAACCTACTTCAAGTATCTACCTACTACAGTACGATCGACGAAACGTGGCCTCTCTGAAGCTTGTAACGGGTGTGCAGATTTGATTTTAGGGTTTTTCTTCTTACTTTTATACATTTTGTTCCCAAGTGCAAAATGCGCAAAAGTTCAATAACCTAATTGTAAAAACACATCTTCCGTATTGTACCTAGACTTAATACCTATAAAAAAGGGTGAGTTTACCTCCAGAAATGTGCGGATATCTATTTTTTTTAAAAGTAGTAAACCAATTTTAATGAAACTTGGACTAATTTTAACTCAAAGAAATGAATATTCTACAAAGATTGATCACTTCGATATGCCATTTAATTTTCGAGAAATTAGTGGATATTCGAAAAATGTCTCAAATGGAGTGGTGGAATTCCAAAGAAAAAAGTGAGGCCCCAGAGCGGAGAAATATAAATAATTCAATTCCCCAAATCGAACCCACAATTATCAGTCATCATTTAAAAAACAATATTGATATTTACTTAAACTAACGTAAATTTGTCGGAAAGTGGCAAACAGAGGTGTTTTAATGGGAACGGAGCCACTTTGGTACCCAGATTCACTTCGCCCTGCTATACCTTGTTATGCGCGGGGTACCTACAGCGTGTAGCTAAAACAAAATAGATAAATATTTATCGAAATTATCAATTATTGTTCATTTTATACTTGCCATTCATTCAGGAGTTCACAAAATTTGTTATTAAACAATAAACATGACCTTGTGGTAAATATTTCCATTTTTTTTTGTTATTTGCGGTAAAGTTCATAACCTACGTTTTTATGTGATAACGTTATCGGTGGTACTAAGTACGTTAAACAAAAATAATGTTTAGGCATATATGTATACAATTTTATTTTTATATACTTCATAAATATTTTGCTTTATCGCTCGTCTCTCTATTAATTATTTTTGGAAACCATTTGATGATATTTTAAAACAAAACGAGGAAAACGAAACAAAGACGAAAAAAACGATACTCCTATTTTCTACAAAAATACTTTAATTCGAAAGCGCGGTGTTAAGTTCCGCCACTCAACACAATCCCTACAGAATTTGGCGGAAAGTGGGAAACGGAAGTGTCGTAATGGGAACAGAGTGTCTTAACGCTAGGTCCCCAAAACCTACCCTGCTATATGCGGGATCATAAAAAAAAAATAGTGTAAGAAGACATTTTTCAAAAAAACGAGACTCCTATTTTCTACAAAAATTCGTTAATTCGTTTCTCCTAAGAGTCGTCAATTAATAATAAACAAAAAATAAACTACAAACGGAAGTGATTCATTCTGTATTAGATAAACCGATGTCCGCAAAACTTACCCACTGTTTCCGGGAAACAATTAGTATTTTGCCCAAGAATTTCTTATCTGCGAAGTATTTATGATCCTATATAACATTAGAGTTCTTTTTTAATGTTTGATTCATCCGAGTAACGCGACTGTTCTGGGTTCGATCTTCACTAGATAGAATGAATTATTATTTATTAATATTTTTATTTCTTTCCTCTGGCACCGAGGCAAAAGTCCGGCGTTGAGTTCCGCCACTCAACACGCATTGCTTCAAATCATTCGACGGAAAGTGGAAAAGGGAGTGTCTAAAAAACTAGGTTTTCTTTGCCTACCCTGCTGTGAGCTGGATACAGCGTGAAGCTGATTTTAATTTTAATTTTTAATTCATCTGATATTGTTGACTGGGTATTCAGAGGAACCCTAGTGTTACATTGTTATTGTTTTACCCACTTGCCACTCAACTTTCGATTCAACATGTTAATTGTCGGAACTTAACGCCGCGCTTTGTGTGTATCGCACCAAAGCAAACTTGACTTGGGATCGAAGTCGAACCCATAACTTCATAATTTATTAACAATCAAAAACGCTTCAATACAAATAAAAAAATAAACGCAGTTATTTATTTATCTCTAGCATAAATTGATGCACATGCGGCCTTATCATTAAAATTTTAATTCCCCAAATAGAAATTTGAACCCAAACCCATCACGTGATAACACCATGATGAGGTTATCAACAATTTAGAGGGCGTATTATTGTTTTGAAGTGACAAATTATGTTTTTTACGGAATACCCCAATTTTCGAGAATTGTAGGTATATTACGATGTTGTCTGGCGGCTGTGACGCTTTGTACGGGAAATGGGACGGTGCTATGCGAAAGATAATAATTTTTGTTATTTTAAACCGATTTCGAAAAATAAGGTTATTACTTTGATTTTTAGTTGTTATTATTTTTATATTTGAGTGTCTAGCTTTCAGACACGTGTGCTATTTTTTTAGGTATTTGTATGTTTGATGCACTAATTTCTCGGAAACTAAAAGTAATATCGAGATGATATTTTTAGATTTAAATATTATTTTACACAATCATGTTGTGAAAAGTGCGGTGTTAAATTTTGTCACCTAATCTGTTTTAAATTATCGGAAAGTTGCAGAAAGTCTATCTTCACAAACAAAATAAAAAAGAAGGCCGCCGTGGCGCAGGGGCACAAGGGTATAACTAACGCGGCGGTTGTGGGTTCAATCCCCACTCGAGGGAATTAATTGTTATTTCTTAATATTTTTTTACATTTCATCGCTCTGACACCAAGGCAAGGTTGAGTTGAGCCCGGTCTTGAGTTCCGCCACTCAACAACACTAGGTTCCCTCTGCCTAGCCTGCTGTATGCGGGATACAGCAAGAAGCTGATATTTTTTATTTTAAAAAATAACCGTGTTCAACTACTAGTTTTAAATAATGCAGAAATCGCGTGAAGATGCAAATTAATACATATTACGTAGAGTGTGGTATATGTCACTTTACATATTCACGCACTCAGAGGCACAAGTGTGTGATTGTAAACGCGACCAGTTGTGGGTTCGATTTCAAATGAAATATTTAACATCTTCATTTCCACGCTCTGGTAATGGAAAGCGCAGCGTTTACTTCCACCACTCAACACCCAATGAAGACATTTATCAAATACATACATGTATATCATTTGTAATTCGTATGGTAGTGAAATTTAAAATTATTATTATTTCTTAAAAATTTAAAAAGGACTTGTGATCTAAAGATGTGTGTGAGTACGTTACTCACATCTTTTCGTTATAATTATGAACGAAAACAATTTTCAAAAGTATTTTAATGACACTTTACAATTCAATATTTGAAATGAATTAATAAATACAAAAAATAATCATTCCTCTGAGTGAGGATCGAACTTACAACCGTCGCGTTTACAGAGTGATGCTGTCCCACGACGGCCTCTCACTGGAGTGACCATCTAGAAAGTAATAATAATGTCATTAATTTAAAATACTAATTAATATGCGAAAAGTTTCACTAATTTCAAAAACATGTCACTTCACAAATACCAAATATGGCAAAAGAATGCCAGCAATAGTAAATACAAACTGCGTTACGTAAATGAAGAAATCCGGAAAAATGGTAAATTTAAAGCGGATACATTGCGTATTTTGTAGTAGGGGCGGGGTGCGCGTGCGCAGCGTCGAAGAAACTTAGACACGCATGTGATTTATTGTACATTTATGTTCATATTTGACTAGTTTTTACCCGCGGCTTCGTTCGTGAGAAAATAACTTATAGTTTTCTATGACACCTAATACGTTTTTGAAGCCCAGTCTAAGTCTGACAGTACCCACTATAAAATACAACAACATTTTTTTTATTTGAACTACGAGTTTCAGAGATGAGCGCGTTCACCTGAACAAACTCTTCAGATTTATAATATTAGTGTTATAGATTTGTGTGAAGGAATGGTGATTGTGGGTACAAATAAAGGTACAAATTATAATAAATTTTCCGATATTTGTATTTTAATAGATTTTCTAGTAATTGGTCAGATAAGTTAAGCCTTAAGATTCACTATATCAAGCGGGATGCCTGTGAAACTACAAAAATTCCGTATAAGGTTAGCGTTTCCTCTTCTGTTCTTTGTTTATGCCTCAATTTAGTGAATATGGTTTTCTATCTATTTTGACCGGCAGTGAAATTTATACATTTTAAGTATAAAAAATATTTATTTATATATTATTAAAATTAATGTATTATCGACAAAGTTTTAAAGATAAGATTTTTTGCCTTAAATTCTAAGCTCATAATATTACTTTTTTTTGTTCCGTTACAGACAAACTCGTTTTTGGTTCACACCATTAACAAGTATTTGACTTGTGTCCAAATTTAAAAAAAATAAACAAGAAAACAAATATTAATAAAATTAACAACATTCCTTTTTAATCTTTGACTTGACTGTTTTTGACTGTCTTGTTTTTAAAAACACTTTGCAAAGCCATAGAACCGATCATTACTTTAACCGCAGCAAAAACTATTTAATCACACATTAACAAAAATGACATCTAATTGGCAGAACAAAATTTGACACAAAAAAAATGGCGGAAACACTGTTGCGTAAACCTTTTCATTATCAATGACAGTAGACCGTCATATGTTATCTGAGCTCGAGCGCACATCATTAGCATCAATAAAATAATCGGTCAGTTCAGTCAGTGTAACACAGACCGTCGACCGCGCGGGTTGTACACAAATATAAAAAAAAAAAAAACAACACCAATATTTCACGGCCTTACATATTTAGATCTCAGCCATAGTGATTAAAAAAATAAAAACAAACATGGCGGAAGGTGATGTGCCTTTGGTGACTAGTTTTGGCGGGAGCGAAGTTGATTTTGGCGCGAATGGGAAAGTGTCAAAAACGAATTCAAGGTTGGTTTTAACGTTTAAGTTTAAAGTTCATTGAAAGTAGAATTTTGTATATGATACCTTAATTATGTTGTTTTTTTATTTGCTTTACGCTATATCCGCCATATAGCAGGACTCAATTTTCGAGACATTTGGTTGAGTGGTGGTAGCTCAACGCCGCTCTTTGTCTTGTCACAGAGCGAGAAAATGATCATTGATTCTTCCGAGTAGGGACCGAACCCACAACTGTCGCGACTCCATTTAGATACTGTACCTATGATATAACAGCTTATTATTGTTAATTTCGTCTTTTCCAATCAAAGTCGGTTCTCGCTAATTTAAAAGATTATTATATTTAATATTTAATTACAATTTTTCCGAACACCTTAACCAATTTTGTAATGGGGACAAATAATTACCTTTTAAAATAAAAATAAATAAATTATTTTATAAGTTTATTTTTACAAAGGTCGTTTCTCGTGCGACCCGATGTAAATGTCTAATGAGGTCATTATGCAAATATGGCATATCGTTACGTTGAATAGTTAAAATTCTATTATATACATTGTTGTAACTTGTATCGGTAACGGTTAATCTGTTAAGTGGTTTAACTAGATTTTTTAAACTTTAAATGACGATAGGTTCTTTGCTTTAAAATACAATTTGTCCTAATAAAAATAAAAAAAAACCCGGCATTTGTCCTTATAAAAAAAATGAATTAAATAATCCGCCAAATATGAATGGGACTCGCGCACAAAGGGTTCTGTCTCTACCGTTATCTACAAAAACGGCAGGAAATCACGTTTATTGTATGGTAGTGCTCTTAAAATATTTATTTTATTGTTTTTTTTTAAGATTTTTTTGTTATAGCGGCAATAGATATACTTCTGTGAAAATACAACTGTTTAACTATCACGGTTCATGAGATATATATAGCCTGATGACATACTGACAGACGGACAGCGGAGTCTTAATAATAAAGTTCCGCTTTACTCTTTTAAAAAACAAACAAATATAATTAAGTTTTTAAATTTATAGGACCAACGGTGATTTTTGCTTGAAACGTAGTGGATAATCTTTTTTTATGAATGTAGGCTAAGATATTATATGAAAAACAATTTAATGCATTTTTGTATTTTTATTTTGTAATTTCAAAAAATACTTCATCTGCACAAAATAAATCGTGTTTCTGTTTAATAAAAAAAAAATATTGTTTATATTTCATGTAAAGTGCTATTTTTTTTTATGACACCAGATGCAGTTTAAATGAATGTCTTACTGTAATTTTATTTATTTATTTATATAATTTGATACCACTATTCAAATCTCTGTCAAGGGATGGTTCATAGTTTACGTACAAATATTACCTAGTCCTGTTTAAACAAACTGTCTTATCACTTATCAGCTTCTCGCATATTTAGTCACTCTACAATGAAACAAAAAATGTTTTAATGAAGTACTTTAAAACTTTTGACTGTAAACGCAACGGTTGTAGGTTCGACTCCCATTAGGGGAAAATCAATATATTTATTTTCATATTTCCCTATATATGGGATGCAGCGTGAAGTAATATAAAAAAAACTGGTCGAGCGCGAGTCGGGCTCAATTACCGAAGGTTCCGTACAAAAATTGGAGGTCTTCAGCCTTTTTCTGAAATTCAAGCCAGAGCCGTTTGATCTGATACCTCTCTTAAAGTAACCGCCTTAATATCAAATTTTGCTCCCCCTTTAAGGCAATTATTTGTACGATTTAACCACAGTAATCCAATATTTAATTTTTAGAGTTTAAATTTTTTTCCTGAACTAGAACTTACGATTGTATGCCTGTATTTTGATGCTAGCAGTCAAATACCATAATACAAGGTCAACCGAAAGTACCCTATTAATTTTGATTCCATTTATAATTTCGAATATCTTTTCTTTTAAGTAAATGTAGAAATACCATTTTTTAGGAAATTATGAGACCGTAGATCTGAGTAGATCAGACAGACAGACGGACGGAAACTTTTGATTCCTATTTTTCTTTAAACTTTTCCTAAAAGTCTTTTAATAATTTATTAATTAAATTTTTGTTATCAACCAAGTACTTTCTAAGTATTATACAAATTAATGACAGTGCATAAACCCACTACTTGTGTAATAAATTGTTTATCTAACCACTGCGCCATATCCACATAATAATAAATACTAAACAATTAACAGTAAAGATCATATATAATAGAACAAATTAAATAGCTTGTTTCATATGTTTAAAGACACACGAAGGTTGTATACATTAATAAATTAGTTATTACTTTTAATTACTGAGATACACCTTTAGTATTGTATTTTATAATGTAGTAATTTACAGTCAAAATTTAAGTATCAAAGTTAAAAAAAAAAAATTAAATTAGCTTCACGCTGTATCCCGCACACAGCAGGGTAGGCAGAGGGAACCTAGTGTTAAGACACTCCGTTCAACACTTTCTGCCGAATTCTGGAGGCATTGCGTGTTGAGTGGCAGAATTCAACGCCGCGCTTAACCTCGATACCAGAGCGAAGAAATGGAAATATAAATTTAAGTAAATATTTCATCTCCTCGAGTGGGAATCGAACCCACAACCAGTCGGTTTTGCAGTCACACCTCGTGCCGCTGCGCCACGACCGGCCTCAAGTATCAAAGTTAAATTTATAAATTGAATGCTTATAGTAGATTATGGAAATAATTTAAGATAAATATTTCATTTTATAATAAACTAGTGGGCGCGAGCGGCTTCGCCCGCTTATTTGCACCCTTAGGGATAAATTCAAAAAAAACCACGAAACACGTGTTCAATAAAATATTTTTAACAGTCTGAATTTATTTTTTTATAAAAATCGGTGGCAATTTAAAGATTTTTCCATATGAACTTTCAACCCCTTATGGGGTGAATTCTTAAAAATCATGAAACACGTGTTCAATGAAATATTTTTAAGAATCTGGATTTAAAATTTTATAAGAATCGGTGCCAATTTAAAAAAAAATCCATACAAACTTTCAACCCCTATTTCATCCCTTTAGGGTTAAAATTTTTCAAAATCCCTTCTTAGTGGATGTCCAGAATATGAAAATAAACATCTGCCCAAATTTCACGTTTCCACCATCAGTGGTTACGGCTCTGCGTGCGTCTTACCTCAGTCAGTCAGCACAAGTCCTTTTATATATATAGACTAGAGGGCGCGCGCGGCTTCACCCGCTTATTAGGAATGAATTCTAAAAAAACCACGAAACACGTGTTCAATAAAATATTTTTAACAGTCTGAATTTATTTTTTTATAAAAATCGGTGGAAATTTAAAGATTTTTCCATATAAACTTTCAACCCCTTATTTGAACCCTTAGGGGGTGAATTCTTAAAAACCATGAAACACGTGTTCAATGAAATATTTTTAAGAGTCTGAATTTCAAATTTTATAAAAATCGGTACAGATTAAAAAAAAATCCATACAAACTATCAACCCCTATTTCATCCCTTTAGGGTTAAAAGTTTTCAAATTCCCTTCTTAGTGGATGTCCAGAATATGAAAATAAACATCTGCCCAAATTTCACGTTTCCATCATCAGTGGTTACGGCTCTGCGTGCGTCTTACCTCAGTCAGTCAGCACAAGTCCTTTTATATATATAGATATTGAGGCATTGAATTAAGCTAGTAAGAAAGAAAAAAAATCTTTTGGTTGTTTTTTTCTATGTTTTTAAAATGTATATTTCAAAAAGCGCATATAAATAATTTTACAGGCTTCTTTATCTACAAATGTAGGCTAAACTCGGGCCAGGTCACGGTCGCTCTAGCGTGGTTGTTTTGTAATTTGTGCGCGTTTTTTTTTAATTTATATCATTGTTTTAAAATACATTTATTTTATATTTCTACTTTATGTCATTCTTTTTCTTATTTTTTATGTGTGTTAAGTAAAATTTTTAAAAAATATATGTACTTATATACCTACTCTTTTAGCCCAATGCCCCAATAGATCTTCTCATACATTTTCCATGAGAAGACAGTTAAATTATATGCATAGATTTATTTTTATTCCCGACTGCTAAGGAAGGGTTATGTTTTTCGCGCGTATCTTGTATGTATGTAATATTCTTTATTACCTCGTATCTCCAGAACCGCTGAACGGATTTACATATTTGAGGTATCGTTAGATTCGTATTAGCAGCCCAAGTGTTCTTAGTTAGGTGATATTAATAAAAAACAATCATGGCGGCTGTAGTACGCAATTGGACTTAGTGAAAAAAAATTTTTTCGTTTGGAATACCACAATATGGGTATCAAATTCAAGAGCTCAATTTCAGAATTTCAAAAAGGTATATCATGATTATCATTACCATAATAAATTCTAACAAAAAAATGAAAAATAAAAAAATCTTTGTAAAAACAAAAACCCCGACTGCATCAAACAAAAGAGAAAATAAACAAGCCCAATAATTTATTAGGATTAATAGACGGGACCTCTTTAAATTATGCGGGGTTCCTGGTAAAGATTTTATTGATTGAAGAATTACTTATAGGTCCCGACTGTTAATCCTAATAAATTATTGGGTTTGTTTATTTTCTCTTTTGTTTGATGCAGTCGGGGTTTTTGTTTTTACAAATATTTTTTTATTTGATTTCATTTTTTTCATTTAGTTCAAATATCACCTAAAAATTATATAGCAGAAGAACGTAAAAATTGATGACCGAAAGCAAATAAATTTAGTATATTGGTATAAATAACGTAATTGTGGTTTAAAAACCTTGATCAGTCCTAGGCCAAAATCGAAGCTATGACCTCCGACGAAGAAGCGACCGTTTAAGCTAACAATTCAAGGTGCAATTTCAAATATTATTGTCATATATTTCTAAAATTGAATTTGAAGACATTTTCACGGGGTAGGCAGAGTAAACCTGGGAAGCTAGTGTTTTTTTTTTATTATTTCGTTCAGCACTATAGACACTTGGTCCGTACCCTTTTTTACTTTATATCCTAATTATTACTAATTTCCTTATCATATATATTAATTATATTATTATTTTTATACATACAATTAATATCTATTATAAGAAAATATTATTTTTCCCTTTACTCAGGTGTTAAGCGAATGTTTATATAATTTTAGCTTGTGTGAGTGTCTTACACTCCATTTCCATTAAAATACATCCGTTCCCCACTCTCCGCCGAATTCTAAAAGCATTTCGTATTGAATGGCGAAACTCAACGCTACACTTTGCCTCGTTACCGAGGAAATGAAAATATTAAATATTCCATTTTTCAGAGTGGGTATCGAACCCACAACCGTTTTATTTACGGTCCCAGCACTACGAGGACGTCTTTGTAAAATAAAAATATAACTTCTATCTAAAATACCTCATAAAATAAATATACCTAACAAGATAATAATGAAATGACGCACCACATCTTTATAGTTTTAAGTGAAACAAAATATATGTGTTTGTACAAATGCTATATAAATAATTTTATAGTTTCCACACGTGATTGTTTATTTTGTACTTTACTTGGCTTTGGAGATGCGCTTGCGCATCTATCTATATTGCTGCTCTAGAAGTTGTATATATTTTTTTTATATTTTTCCTAATAATTTAGTTCCCTGTATTGAAAAAAAAGAGAATGGGGTTTATGTTATTCTAGATTAACACGCAATGGCTCCAGAATTGCGCGGAAAGTGGGGAATGGAGTGTCTTATCACTAGGTTTCCATTGCTTACCCTAAAATGAGCGTGAAGAGTGGCAACGGAACAGCGTGAAGCTGATTTGATTTGATTATATTTTAGTTTTCATCTGCTACTTTGTTTTAGTGGACTTGATAAGGTGTAACATGATAAATACCTTAGTCGTAGCGCGACAGATTGTGGGTTCGATTCCGATTATTATTTTATTAAACATAATAAAATCGTATGTATCAAAAATCTTAAAACTGATATATTTTTTAAATTGAATAAACAATGTCCTTTTCCATTATCGTCTTTCGATTTTTTATAATATAACACTTTAAATCATATTGATTGGCTATTTATTATAGTGTTGCGGAGATAAAATAATTTATTGTGACAAAGAAACATACATTGTTCATTGACGCGTTGTAATTAATAGGTAATAAAAAATCATGAAAAGGAAACATTAAATAATCCATATATTATGTACTAACGGTCCACACGCGGCTTCGCCCGCTTGTACTTATTGTTATATTAAAGTCATTTTTTACATAAATTTTAGACTATATGTTAGTCTGTATCAGCTATATTGCTGTAGTTTTTACGTTTAATTGGAATAAGCATCTATCCTCACTAACTTTGACAATTATAATATTAGTAAGATATATAAAACTCAGTAACAAAGGTGAGAGGCACAAGCATGTGACGCGAATTCGATTCCCACACGAGGAAATATTTAGTATTTGTATTTCAAAGAAAAACCGCGGCGATAAGATCTGCAACTCAACAAGCAATGCTTGCAGAATTCGGCGGCAAGTGGAGAACGGAAGTGGCTTAATGGGAACAAAATGTATTAACACTAGATTCACAGGTTCCCTCTGCCTACCCTAAGACAACCTGTTCCCGTTAAGATACTCCGTTCCCCGAAATCCGCCGAATTCTTGAGGCATTGCGTGTTGAGTGGCGGAACTCAACGCCGCATTTTGTCTCATTTAATTCTTTATTTTTAAGGAAAGTTTATATACATTAAATAGATAATTGTTTAAACGAGAGCAAAAGTAGAAACTAACCTAACTTCCTGTCATATAACCGTAATACTTATGCGATAACATTTGATAACCCTACACTGTGCATCTATTTTATTTAATGGACTACTATTCTTGTTAAATTATTATGTTAATAGAATAAATATGGGCACGCCGTCCGACTGTAAACGGGACGACTGTGGGTTCGATTCCCGCTCGGGGAATTATATTTAATTTATTCTCATTTCTCCCCTCCGATTACCTAAGCGCGGCATTCAATTCCGCCACTCGATATCTCGAAAATTCGAGGAAAATTTATCAACGGAGTGTCTTAACACTAGGTTCCCCCAGCTTACCGAGGGTGAGACTAAAAACAAAGCTTTGCTTAAAAACAGGTGCCTAGGCCCTAGACCTTATATCACTTGATACTGATAATTTTTCATATTTAGGGGCCGTTCAAGTATTACGTAAGCAGTTTTTTTTGCAATTATTGACCCCCCTCCCCCTCTTCCCCTCCCTTATGTCATTAAAAATAAGCTCTTAAAAAATGTTTCATTGAACACGTCAAAAATAAGCAAACCCAAGACCCCCCGCCCCCCTACAGTGCTTACGTAATACTTGAACGGCCCCTTATTCACATTTTACCACGGAAACAAAGCCTAAATTAAAAAAAGCTAGTGCAATCATACAAAAAATAACATAATATTCTATACTAGATCTAATACGTAACTTAACAACATTTAATATGAAATTATATAGCGAGTCACAAGACGGTAGCAAATGTATTTATAGATTACTCAATACAGCTGGTGAGATACATTTGACAAACGAGGCCATCATGGATCAGCATCTGACTGTAAACGCGTTGGTTGTGGGTTCGATCCTCATTAGGGGAATGCGTATTTTATAAATGACTTGAGCCAATTTAGGCGGTAAGTGGAGAACGGAGTGTTTTGACACTAACTTTTTGCTGATTATAGCTAGATTATGAAAAAAAAGTCATGCTACTTGTAGGTATTATGGCATATTTCATAAATATTTATGGTTTCGTAAGAGATTATGAAGCATATATTGACGAAGAAAGAGTGAGTGACAAGAGAAGCAGGGAAGAGCTCGGTTGACCTGATGAAGGAAGGTCACGTAAAAAATATGAGAGCCCGCCTATAGGATGTGGAAATGTATGAAGAGGTTGATAACAATAGACGAGGCAAAAGAAATAAAGACAGACCGTAGCGCTTGGTGCTGCATCTCCTTTAGTTACCGTGCTAGGCATAAAACATAAAGCTAAAAAAAAGAATAGTGATCGAACTCACAACCACCACCACAACCACTGAGTCACAATGACCTTAAAACCAAAGCTAATTTAAATTGCATTTTGGCAATATCAAGTCGTATTAGTACGTATATTATATTTATTTCCGCATTAAACACACGCGTTGGATCAACAATAAGTATACAACAAAGGCCCGGTTTTAAGCTACGCTTGTAGAATATTAGCATTGTTTATTTGCGTAACTCTTGTTGAGACTTCCTATAGAATCTATATTTGTACTAATATTGTAAGTTTGTTTGGTTGAACCCGTTAATCTCGGGAAGTATTGAATGGTTTTAATTGAAAAAATATTTTTGTATTCAATAAACCAGTTATCTAGGAAGGCTATAGGCTAATTGTTTCGACTTGAACTAATCATTAAGTTTATTATTAAGTTCCTACGGATTTATTTATTAATTAAAAAAATGCCAATTTAAATATTTACAGACAGAATGTCCTAGTACTAGGTTCCCTGATTCCCACTGCCTATATACAGCGTGAAGCTAAAATAATAATAATAGAAATAATCTATATATATATATATATATATATATATATATATATATATATATATATATATATATATATATGCATGTATGTATATTCAGATGTAAACCTTAAAGTTCAACGAACGTTTCACAATATTTTAATTCATAGGCAAATGTGTTTTGTTTGCGAACTGGAAGTGGGTCTTGATAACTGTTTTGCAACACTCATATAATATATAAACATATTTCTATATATGTTATATGTTTGTACAATTGTTTTATATATATATATTGTATTATGTACTTACTTGAGGCCAGTCGAGGCGCAGTGGTATAAGCGTGCGATTGTAAACGCGATAGGTGATGGGTTCGATCGCACTAGAGAGAAATAAGATATTTAAAATTTTTACTTTCTTGCTCTGCTAAGTAGTAATACCAGTGGTAGCTCGCCCAGAATTCAGTGAAAAGTGCGGCACGCTAGTGTATTGATGAGAACGGAGTGTCTTAACACAAGATTCCCAGGTTACCTCAGTCTACCCTGCTAAATACGTATTTAGCAAGGTAGACTCAGGTAACTAGTGATTTACTTTGAGTATACATACGTACATTATCAAAAGTTTTTTACAATTCCAAAAAATGATGAAATAAACTACTATATGAAAAAAAATAAAGATTGATTTAGTATTTTTTTACACTTTCGAATGATATAAAAATTATAACAACAGCAAAAGGAATCAACAGGTTTACATATATTTGTAATTTTTTTGTCTTTTTTTTTAAAGTTCAATTACGTCGTTGATGCACCAAACGATCGCTCATTGTCCACATACTCGAGGTTGAGACCACTCGAATCATCAGTTTACAGAACGAATGGGATGAATGCCAACAACCGGTTCTAAAACTTCACGCCGTGATGACATTAGTGTATTTTATTACGTAGTTAATAAATACTAAGACGTAGTGTATAATAGTCATCACGCATCGCCTGCGTGTTAGTGGAAGTGGAAAAAATTTAGGAATAATCTTAGCATCACGCTAGAGAACATAGTGTTAAGACATTCCGTTTACCACGCAAAATATTGCATGTTGATAAACAGAACTCAACACCGGATTTTGTCTCGGAACTGGAAAATAAAAATACTTTTGTCCGAGTGGAAATGGAACCAACAACCGTTGGGTTTTTGGTCATGGGCATGGACAGACATAATGTAGACTGAATCTATTCTGATCTCCTCTTCTTGTTTATGTGTATGAATTCTGTGTTAAATTTAGTCATATAATGCCCAAGTTGGATATTCAGAAAAAAAAATCTAATGAGCTTCACGCTTTATCCCGCACACAGCAGGGTAGGCAGAGGGAACCTAGTGAAAGACACTCCGTTCCCCACTTTCTGCCGAATTCTGAAGGCGTTGCGTGTTAAGTGGCAGAACTCAACGCCGCGCTTTGCCTCGACACCAGAGCGAAGAAATGGAAATATAAATTTAAGTAAATATTTGAATAATGAAAAAAATAAAGTAGATTAATCTGTAACATATATAAAGCTCTTTTGTTATTGAGTGCCTAACTGAAATTACTGGCTTTGGCTTCTTGTGGTGTGTAGGACAGCATTAAGGGAGAATTTCCCGAAAAGAAAAAGGAAAAAATAGAAATTTATGTAGTAATTTATGTTGTACGCAAAAGAAAAAAAAAGAAAATTACATTCGTTTATATTTGAATTAAGAATTCGAATAAAGTGAAAGCATTCATAGAAATTGTGTGAAGTTACTTCTGGCCAATGTTGTTCTGAAGTGTCACCAAAATAAATAAATTATATAAATAGCTGTTAAGTCGAATTCTTTAATTTGTTTGTCAAGTTTTTTTTTGTTCTTGATGGTTTTGAATATAATAACATTTCATTATAAGTCACAAATACATAATATTAATATTTTGTGTATTTCTTTGTTTCAGGTAAATTGGTGATTTTGATTTAGATAATAAAATCTATTATAAATGATTTATGGGTGAGTACTCCTACGGAAACGGGAAAATCGATATTTTTTTTAAACTGCATTATTAAGGTTGCGTATAACGATTGGTTAAACATAATCCACAAAAAAAATCTGACCAAATCTTTTTTTTTTCTCTTTTTTGTTGAGGTTGAATTCAAAGTCCACTCAAACAAAGAGCACGAGGAGACGCTAATCATTGTATAATTTAGAACCATTCAACAGAGTCAGTCGGTCATCCCACATGGCCTTCACCGATAACAATGTTATATAAATAGAATATTTCGAAACATACACAAATATTGCTTGTGACATGTGATTTTTATTTGTTTTTAAAAAAATAAATAAATCAGCTTCACGCTGTATCCCGCACACAGTAGGGTAGGCGGAGGGAGCCTAGTGTTAAGACACTCCGTTTCCCACTTTCCACCTAGTTCTAGAGGCATTGCGTGTTGAGTGGCAGAACTCAACGACGCGCTTTGCCTCGACACCAGAGTGTAGAAATAAAAAAAATAAATGTAAATAAATATCTCATTTCCTCGAGTGGGGATTGAACCCACAACTAGTCGATTTTACCGTCACACTTTGTGCCCCTGCGCCACGACGTCAATTGTTTATATTATATGTATGGCATTATTTATTTATATTGTGTGTTAATTATAATATTAGAAACACTGTATTTTTCCCCAAGATGTTAGGGTCTTTTCTCCGATTTCGAGACATTGTGTGTTGAACAACGAAACTCAACGCCGCGCTCCAAAGCAGGGAAATGAGAATAATATAATAAAGTCTAATCCTAGTTTTCTTTTTTAAGTCCATTGATTTTATGGTGTTGTATGTTCAATGATTTTTCCTTTTAATGATTATAGAAGTCTTACTATTACTACTAGAATTTACAACTATACAAGAAGTAAATTTATAAGAGAAATGCATAAAGAAACCCAATTACCTACAGCGGACCCACTCAAACGGACTTACGCCCTAGAAAGTGCGCCTCATTTCTCGTCGTTTGATTGATACCTTACGCAGTAACTGGTAGGCTGTATCCGTTATAGTGGTATAAATTATCTTTATTGTAGGCAAGTAGGCATATACTCCGTATATATGTTGGTATAAAATAGTGATTTTTTTTAGTGTTTTTATGGGAACGGAGTATCTTAACACTAGCTTACCAGGTTCCTATTTGCATGTTCTATGCTATGCTATGTAAAGCGAAACAAAAGGGTAGTAAGAATTTTATTTTTCTAATCGTCGTGGCGTAGTGGGAAATCGTATGTAAATCATATGTAATCACGATGGTTGTGGATTTGATTTCTACTTTAGTTAATTATTATTATATTTATTTTTATTTTTTCGCTCTGGTAAGCGGTGTAGAGTTCGGCTACCCAACTTTAAAAGTCTAGCAAATTGGGTGCATGGGGGACGGAGTGTTTAACACCAGGTTCCCTCTGCCTACGCGGGTAAAGCGAGAAAATTACTTTTATATTTTTGTGTAACCCAAAAAAAAAGAGGTAGCAACTTAAGTATGACGTATTAACCTTGTATTACATATATACCTAACTGCATATTTTACAAGAAAAACTTGAACTAATGATGGGTTATTATAATTATCATTTGTGGAAGATTTTAGTATTACAATGTTAATGAATTTGTTTTGTTGTTGTGTGGTATTCCCAAAATTGCAGGTTTTTGAGAGTTTTTCTTAAAACTATTTTGTCTTAATTTTTTTGTTTAATTTATGTTTTGGCGAAGTAGGACAGCGACTGACTGTTAGTGCGATGCTTGTGGGTTCGATTCCCATCTGGGAAAAAAATATTGATTCTTCTCCGCTACGGTAAACAAAAAAAATTATATTGTCAAAGAAATAATATGTTATTTGGTATATGAATTAATTCACGCCTATACCTCGACAAAAAAAAGATAAATAAAAAGAGAAGTTGAGCAAGAATAAAAGAATCTTTACCTCTTGTAACGAAATGCAAGATGCATTCAAGATTTTTCACTTTTTTGAAATTTTGCAACTTTATTTTTGTTGTACATGAAAAAATAAAATGAAGCTAGATAATAATAAATAATATACATACTATTATAATAATATACTAGTTGAATATTTATTTGTGTTGATCAATTTTTTAAATGATTTTGTCGCCGACGTGGCGCAGAGGCACGAGCGTACAACTGTAAACATGACGGTTATAGGATCAAACCCATTCAGGGGAATAAAATATTTAATATTGTTAATTCCGTAAAGGGTCAAAGCGTGGCGTTGAATTCCGCTTTTCTACACGCAATACCTCTTTAATTCGGCGGAAAGTGTAGAAGGAAAATATCTTATTGTGAACAAAATGTCTCAACACTAGATTCCCAGATTCCCTCTATGTGCGAAATACAGCGTAAAGCTAAAAAACATGAAAATTATTTGCCAACTAACCATACAAGCTCATCTTTAGCCTGCCGTTAGGCGTTAACCCCTAAGTGTGTCTAGGCCATACATTTATGTTAACAACTAAAATAAACATCGGCTTCATAATTGCATATATTATTATATAAAAGAATATAAGAAAATGTTTTGCGAAAATGTACTCTAAGGCTTATTAGATATAAGGTTGATAGTTCAATTTCAAAGTTATGTCACAAACTGACACTGAAATTCTAAGGATTTTCACATTGAAATTGTATGGATTATGATATTTGATAATATCGAGGTTGTTTTTTTTGTTTTTCTGTTATTTATTCAAATATGATTTCGTAACATAAACAACCATGTTCTGCCTCTAAAGGCGCAATTCTAAAAAAAATATTAAATATTTCATACAATAATATTACTTTTTTTTTAAGTTAATGCTGAGAAACTGTTTAGATTACGGGTTCAAATCAAAATTATATTAGATACAAATTTTTTTAGCGTTACGCCGTATCCTGCAACGTAGGAGAGTCGATAGAAAATATCTAGTGCTAAGGCACTTTTCGAAACACGCCGAATTTTCGAAACATTGCTTGCTGAGTGGCGGAACTCAACTCTTCGCCTTGTCTTTATTAAGATATTCTTTTTCGACATATAAACAATAAATATGCTTAAAAAGAAATAATAAATTTTGTAGATTATAAGTTCAAATCCAAGACATAACAATACAATACACCTGCATACCTTTTTAAAATAGAAAGTAATAATAAGCTTTTGTAAGAGAACCAACTTAGGCACGTTTTTGACATATCAGTTGTTGCCCGGCCTTCAAATATATCCTGCTCGATCATTGTAATTGTATAATAATGTAATTTGGTCTAGTTAGACCTGCGTTTTTGCCTGTGTTTAAGTTTTCTATAAAAAAATATTATTTCTAAAGCAGGGAACCTGCTCTCTCTCACACTTTTGTCAAGGTTGGCAGAGGGAACCTAATTTTAAGACACTCTGTCCCTCACTTTTAAGTCATTGTACGTTATATGGCGAAATGAATACAGCTCTTTCTTTTGCCTCTACTTACCAGAACTAAAAAAATGAAAATAATTTATTCTCTCAGGGCTAACAATATTACCCTGCGTAGGAATTGATCCCAATATCTATCCCGTGCTACTTTATTATTACATAAATAATAATATAAAGACAAAACCTCCCTTTACGCAATCGTGTAAACTACAGTTTTATAAACGGCAATTTACTGACAACCGACCGTCTAACAATGGCGGGCGTGATTTCTTTCACTTTTAACCTCAAACGGTTACCGCCATCTTGTTATAAACGACCTTTTTGTTTCTAATTTTTTTAGTTATATTTTTAAAATATTAAACATATAAATCTTTTAGTTTATTTAAGTATACCCTTAATATGTATTTGTGGATTTCTTGCATAGTTGAAGACAATGAAAAGAAAACACATTTAATGAAATTATTTTCATTTCGTCGCTCCGATATCAAGATAGAGCACGGCGTTGAATTCCGCCACTCAACATGCAATGTCTCGAAAATTGTGCAGTACGTGGGGAACAGAGTGTCTTAACATTAGGTTCCATATCCCGGCACTATAATTGATACAGTATGCGGGATAAAACGTGAAGAATTAAAACAACAATATAATACATCACCAGGATGTATTTACCCAAAATAATAAAAATGCGTGAAAATTCAAATATATATTTTTAATTTCACTTTGCACAATAGTTATTGCGTAACGCCTAAACCGTCTTACTTGAGTTGTTATTAAGAACAAAAATATTTTCTTGAGACATCTACACGTCGTTATATCTAGCTCAGTTTTAAAACTTTGCTTGCTTAAAAAGATTAAGATTTTTTCAGATAAATAATACTTAATTATTTATTTCCTATTAATAATAATTAAAAATTACCTTCCTTATTGTATATAGTTCGTATTTTTTATTTGCGGCTTCGCCCGCTTGAAACACAATACTAGGAGTTGACATGAAACATGACACATTTATCATCTTACCCATTACATTAAAAGTCAAAAATAAGAACCTGATTTAATATAACCTATATAGAGCCTTACTAAATAAATGGACTAACCAACACAAAAATATTATTTGATTTCAATGTTCCTGAGATTTGTGCGATCAACAAACTCCACAGCTTATAATATTAACTATCTTATTAAAATTAACTATCTCTATGTGTTTCAATTATAAAAAACCTTGTGTTAAAACACTCCGTTCCCAACTTTCCGCCGATTTTTTTAAATTATTGCATGTTGAATGGCGTAACTCATCACTGGACTTTTGCTTTGGTGAAAGAGCGAAGAAATGAAATAATAAAAAAAATATACATTCCCTCCAGTGGGAATCGAAGCCACAACCGTCGCGTTACGGTCACACCCTTGTGCATCTGCGCCACGACGGCCTCATTTCAATTATATGATATAAATTTTATTAGAAAGATGAAACTCAAAGAGTTACCAAACGCAATTTGTGCCGAGGTCGGTAATTATTGCGCTAAATTAATTACATCTAGATAAGAATTACTTACGAGCGTATGGAACGAAGGTTTCCATATACGATTATAGCAGGCACATCCTGAGAAGTAAATCAAATTGCCTTAAGAAATGGTTTCCGTAATTGTAGAATCAGGGCTGTTGGTTCGTTGTATAATGTAATATTTTTTAATATTTATATAGCATCACGCTATATGTATCTCGTATATAGCAGAAGGAATCTAGTTTTAAGACATTTCTCGAGACATTACGTGTTGGTTCAGGGAACACAACGTCATGCTTTGTCTCGTTGCCAGAGCGAGGAACTAACAATATTTTTTCCCTCGAATAAGAATCGAACACATAACTGTGGTGTTTGTAATAAAACACTGCACCACGTAAATTTTTGTTATTAAAAAAAAAACAAAGGCCAGTCGTGCCGCAGGGGCACAAAGTGTACCTGTAAATCGACTGGTTGTGGGTTTGACCCCCACTCGAGGAGATGAAATATTTATTTTCATTTCTTCGCTCTGGTGTCGAGGATAAAGCGCGGCGTTGAGTTCCGCTACTCAACACGCAATGCGTTCAGAAATTGGCGGAAAGTGAGGAACGGAGTGTCTTAACACTAAGTTCCCTAAGCCTACCCTGCTGTGTGCGGGATACAGCGTGAAGCTGAAAAATAAAGAAAAACGTAGAAATTTTACGTTATATGAAAAAGGTGAAATAATTAGTTAAACTAGTGGCAGTAGTGGCAACCGTGGCATAGTGAAAGAGGGTCTTACTGTAAATACAACGCTTGTGTGTTCTATTACCATTGGGGAGAATAATTTATTTTCTTGACTCTAATTCGGATTGGAGAAAGAGAACATAATATCTTAACACTAGGCTCTCTTTAACTCTCCTGCTATACGGGCATACGGGATAAAACGTGAAGCTGAAAAAATGCTAATGAGCTCTACTTAGGGCTAAACCAAATGCTAAGAAAAACACTTGTTGAAAACTTAAATTTTTAAGAAAAGCTTAATGGAATACTTTTTTTATAGATTTCCGCTCTCTATAATGGAAAATTATTTTTCTTTTTTGTTTGCTATATATCATTAACAGTATAGACCACAGATAAATAATAAAACACCATGGGAACACGACGCCATTGTACAGATAATCTAGACGTGGGAACATGACGTTAATTGTAATTCCCGACGCCATCATAGATAAAGTATTATTTACTAAGCGTAATTACTGAGTAAATAATATATGTTCGTATCAAATTTCCTTGATTTTGTGACGTGCGTGACCGTCGTGGCGAATTGGATCAGCGTTTGACTGTAAACGGAACGGTTGTGGCTTCGATCCTCCCTCGAGAACATGATTATATTTAAATTACTTACCAGGCCAGTCGTACCGTAGGGGCACAAAGTGTGACTGAAAAATCGACTGGTTGTGGGTTCGATCCCCACTCGAGGAAATGTAATATTTACATTTATATTTTCATTTCTTCGCTCTGGTGTCGAGGCAAAAGCGCGGCGTTGGGTTCCGCCACTCAACACGCAATGCCTCCAGAATTCGGCGGAAAGTGGGTGGGTAATGATGTGTCTTAACACTAGGTTCCCTCTGCTTACCCTGCTGTGTGCGGGGTACAGCGTGAAGCTGATTTAATTTACTTACTTCCATTTTATTAATTTTTCCATAGACAAAGTGCAGCGTTCAATTCCGACACTCAACAACGTTAGTTATCTCTATTTGACTAAAACGAAGACGCAAATGCAAAATAATTTAACTGACAATATTGACGTTGTGGTGAAATGAAACTTTGTAACCGGATTAATCGCGTCTCTTTAGTATTTTACAATTTTTGGAAACCCGACGTTTTGAGCACTTACTTTACAGTGGTGATCACAGGTGGTGGCAGACTGAGGTGGCATTCGTCTGTCAGTTGATATAATTATTATATCAAACTACCGTCAATGATTTCTTAGTTGCCTCCCGGACAATTCCTAGGACAGGTGTTTGAAACGTTGGGTTCCCAAAATTGTATAAAAAACTATATGACATTCAATATTCACAATTAATCCGGTTAAAAGTGTAATTTGAAATTGTTAATTATGGTAAAAATGAATAAAATTATGACGTTGTGGTTTTTTATATTATCTGTGGTGCCTAAAAGCATTATTTATTATCTTAGAGATACTTACTTACGTAAAAGATTTATGTTATTTTTCACTTAAATTTTCTAACGTGTCAAACATAAAAGGTTTATGTAAAGAAATTAAATAACTTTACTTAAAGTAAAATATACCTACCTAAGTAAGCTACTATTGTAAATATATTCTATTTATGTAAATTCGTTTTAAATTAATCATGATAAAAATATAAATCAGACAAAGGGATATATATAATAAGACACTTTGTCTCCACTTGCTACCGAATTTTTCGAGGCGTTGCGTGTTGTGTGGCGGAACTCAACACCGGGCTTTTGCTTTGGTACCAGAGCGAAGAAATGAAAATATTAAGAAATAATAATTTATTGCCTCAAGTGGGGATCGAACCCACAACCGTTGCGTTTCAGTCACACCTCAAATGATCTCAAATGATTTATTTATTTATAAAAATATTTGTGGGTTCGATACCCAATCGGAGAAATTAAAACAATATTTCCTTTTCCCTACTTTAAAAAGACAAAACGCGTTATATTTCGCCAGTCAACATTTAGGTCATGTCTCAAATTAATCCACCAATACTCTAGACTCCCTATACCTACCCTACTAGTAACCTATTATAAAAAAAAAGCTACCAACAAACACTTGTCCCAATTCCAACCTTAAATTGACCATATCATCAAACGACTGGCCCAAAGCAGTTACTATTACTAAATTACAAACGATGACTATTTATTTATAGCCGCCGTCCCGCCAGTGCCAGGGCACGGACTCTTAAACAGATTGATGGGCCATACCGGACTGGCCTCGTCTTGACAATACCTATCGTTTGTTGGACCCTATCCCGTTGTTGTCGCGATCGCTTTGATGATTATCGTATAATTTTTTTTCCTTGAGAATTGGGCTGTTTGTAGTTTTATATTTTGATTTTCTTTTTAAGTATCACGTTTTTTTTGTAAGGGAGTAAGTCACTTCGTTTCCCATTTCCTGTCCAGTTTTTCAAAATAGAGCTGATTTGAGTTTCGGCGCTTAATACGTAATTTCCAATTGAGTTCCCTCTGCCTCATGCTAGATGCGGGATACAGCGTGAAATTAAAAACAATGCATGCGTGTCACGTGGCGGGACTGAACGTTGCCCCTTTTTATTCGAGAGTTTATTTGATTTCCCCATATGATACTTAGTTTGAAGCTTAAATCCGTAACTACCTAAGATGCTGATACCGAAAATAAATACTTTTATAATAAAAAACGAAAATAAACAAAAAGTCATTCTGGTAACCGCTTTGTGGACTCTATTTTTTCCCCTACGATTAATTAGTTTTTGAGTTTCACGATTCATTTCGTAGAGCAAGGTATGCAATGAACCTAGTGCTGAAATATTTCGTTCCCTACACAATATCTAACTTTTGAGACACTGAACGGCGAAACTTAACGCTGTTGACTTACCATATTTATAACGGTGAAACTTAACTTTGAAGCTAAACGCCGCTTTTGAAAATAACTATTAATGTTTAAATTTTAAAACTAAACTGTATTTTTATATAAAAAAAATAAATAAAAATAAACAAGAAGTCTTAAAACAAAGTGGTTTAGTTATCTGTATCCTCATTAATATTTATGAAGCAATCCCCGTTATTCACGTCATGTTACTGAATTGTTTGTGACTGACTCATCTTCAATACAACCTGTAGGCACTGACAGATAATTCTAACCAGAAATGAAAAAAATATATATATTTAAGAATGTATTAATACATCAAAATCTCTGAATTCGAATCCGCGTCACTTGAAAACCATCCGCGCACTTGTATTGTTAAGCCATATGTTCTTATCGAGCTATGTCGAAATTCCTATTCGCTGAATAAACTCAGTTTATTTTTTTTTCTTGTATCCCGCATATAAACAAAAAGGCAGAGGAAACCCATTGGTAAGACACGTCCTACCCACACACCGCCCACTTTTTGAATCATTTCGTGTTGACTGGCAGAACTCAACGCAGTGCATAAAGCACGGCGTTAAGCTTGTCACCGTGTTGAGCGAGGACATGAAAATAATTCGTTCCCATTTGTGGAAAATCGAACCCCGAACTATTGCTGGATAGGGTGGAATGTCAATTTATTTTAATATCATATTAAAGTTTACATACAAAATTTCGACATCTCAGCTCCAATATTTGAAATGCTTCAAGCTCAACCGCAACGCGATGTGTCATGTTACAAAATACCATAGTTTGTATTAAAATTTTAAATAATCTTTAAACTCTACGTCTTAAGGTTGTTTTTAAGTAAGATCATTATTAACTGCAGTACATGCACATATTTTTCTAAATTACTCTTTATTTATACATCTTAGGTATAATAATGGGGAACGTGAGTGTCCTAATAAGGAATAAGGAGTGTCTTAACACTAGGTCCCAAGGTTACCCCTGCATACCCTGTCCTGTGCGCGATACAGCGTGAAGCTATAGGAGGTATAATGTATAAAACTTCCGGTACTAAGTGACTAACAAACAACGCACAGACGAAAACTATTGGAGTTAGAAAATTGAAGTTTGGCATGTAGAGTAGATTATGGAGTGCAGTGGAGCACTGAGAGAGGATTTCGTGAAAATCCTACGGGAACGGGAAATACGGGGACTTTTAAAAATGCCAAGGCATTGATTGCCCTGAAATCGAGACCTGAAGCGGCGGAACTCAAGGTTGCAATGTCTATTGCATCTTCTATTGCAAATTTGAAATAATTCAACAACCACGATGATTCAACAACCACGAAACGCTGCAAAGTTATCCTTCCATTTCTCTTTTTTTTTAAATATAAAGACATTGTAACATTCATTCAAGGCTTTTGCTTGAGCAGCTTAAGGTTAAACCTTCCTATAATCGAACCTACAATCATCATGGAAAAGAAATCCAGTATATAACACACTACTGCTCCACTACACCTCCATACATTCATCATATTCTATTTACGTATAGATCTAAATATATTTTTAGCTATGATTCATTGTTACAAAGTAACTCCTATACCTACCTTTCACTGTTCACTTCTGAGGCAAATATTTTTGAATTTGAGCTAGGTCCTTGATCAACTGCAGCGGTAACTCAGAGAGTTAAATTTACATTTAATTGACATTAAATTGATTCAAATAGACAATTATTTGTTATTTATTAATTAAAAATAGACTTAAATTAGTATATAATCGATTTAATAACAGTTAAATCGATTTAATAACAGTTTCTGAGAACTATATGATTAAGAGACTCCTTTTTATCTACTTCGTTTTTTCTTTTCTGTCCATTTAAAAATGTAAATATTATAATATCATGACTATACGATATAGTAATGGGTTCGATTCACTTGGGGGAATGAATTACATTTGTTTATCCGGTCTGGTTGTAACCAGAAGAAGGAATTGTTACCAGAAAAGGTCTTGACTCTATGTTCTCTATGCCTGCTATTTGGGAAATAAAGCGTGAAGCTGAAGTACATTATTATAATTATAAGAATCCCATCAAACTGGATTTGAATCCATTACCATTTCGTACTGATATTTTCATTTACTTCACGATTATGCCAAATTAGAAGTATCGCAAATTACAAACATACAAATTAAATTAAGTGTGTCTGTGATTCTTTTCTATTAGTGTAGGTTTTCTTTAATCATGTCACTTGTAAGCTAGCAAGTCAAAACAAGAAATATAATTTACCCTATAGATGAGAGCGAATTTTAAAAGGAAAATCTTAAGTAACCTGTTTAGATAGATTTTTTTTTTTTTTCATTTTATTTTTTAAGTCATAATGTAGAGAGGTAATATTGAGAGGTTAGGTTGTGGGATCGATCTCCACTCGGGGAGATGAAATATTTACTTAAATGTATATTTCCATTTCTTTGCTCTGGTGACGAGGTAAAGTGCGGCGTTGAATTCTGCGATACAACTCCAGCCTCCAAAATTCGGCAAAAAGTGGGCAGCAAAGTGTTTCACCACTAGGTTCCTTCTGCCTACCCTGCTGTGTGCGGGATACAGCGTGAGGCTGATTTACTCTTAAGTTATTTTATTTTAACCATGTGAGCGGAAGACGAAGATATAAACTAGTCATAAAATAAAGCAGTATTCTATATTGTTTGTAATAAATACTTCAAATTCCACTTCGATGGCCAGTGAGTCATACAGTTCTCATGCATTATGATATTTGAGTTACTTACGCAACACTGGACGTGAGGTTCACGGGTTCAAAGTCGATATTGAGGATATGTATTGGTTACACTTTTAATGTAGTTTTATATTTTAGTTATGTGGCTACTTGGCTAGGCAAATGAAACAAAGGAAAAAAATATATTTGTTGCTAGTGGTATTTAAGGTGTCTTAATTAGATATGACTGCGGCGTTGAGTTCCGCCACTCAACTCAAAATATCTTGAATTCAGGCAACCAAGTGACTGCCTTAAATCTTGGTTTTGTACATGCAGGATACTGTGTAAACCTAAAACAAACAAAGGTATATACTAAATGTATCTCTCTAATTTCAATTGTGAGTAGCTTCTTACAAATAAATTAGCAGTTTATTTTGTAATCTTTTAGATTATAATGGAAACTTCTGTTTTGTTTTGTACCCGTAAGAATTTCAGAAAGAGAGAACTCTTAGTGCTTCTATATACGAGTGTACTACTTAACCTAACCTACCTACCTACATGCTTTCTTTTATACTTTCTAAGGCCAGGAGCTTCGTTTGTGCGTTATATGTCCGTCAGTAACTGAGTTTTATATTCAAACATATATAAATATATATTTAAACGGTTTTTCAGCTTTTCTCTGTATCCCGCACATAGCATGGTAGACAGAGGGAACCTGGGAGGTGGTGAGGCATTCCATTCTCCATTAAGACGCTTTGGTTCCCCATTTTCCATCAAATTATTGAGGCATTGCGTGTTGAGTGGCGGAACTCAACGCCGAACTATGCCTCGTTACCAGAGCGAAGAAATGAAAATCGAACCCACATCCGTCGCATTTACAATCGCACAATTGCGCCCCTTCGCCACGACAGCCGAATATGATGTAATATTTACAAGATAATACACAAAAACAATATTCTCGTATTTTCCTTCCTACTAAGTCTTAACCTGTTATTTTTATTGTATTTATAAATAATTAAACATATGTTTTTTATTTACTAATACGTTCGAAGAAATTAAACTTGGGATTTCTATCGGACACTCTTTTTATTATAGCTCTTATATTTCCTCGTACATTATTGTTTGTTATGTATTTGATGTATAACTATTCCTTGTATAGGAATGGTTGTGTATTCGATGCCCTTTCGGGCAACCTTTTTTTAAATCAATTTCGCTTTCTTTAATGAACTATTGCTTTCTTTAATATCAATAGACAAATTAAGTAAAGCTCTCTAAAAACCCTTATAGTGTACTTGTAATTTTGTTTCCTTTTTTTTTTTGCTTGTGACGTTAAGTTCCGCGACTTTTTTAAACATTAGGCCTACTGCCTACCTTACCATGCAGAAATCTTCACGTAGAATTGCCCTTTAAGCAGCAATGCGGTCTAATGTCAAGTTACTTCTTTGTCTGCTTAAAGCTCCATTCGAGACATTGCATTGTTGTCGAGACATTGAGTTGAGTAACGGAACTCAACGCCGCGCTTTTCTATGCCAATTTGCTCCAACTTAAGTGGTAGCACCCACCATCGTGCTTACAATCAGGCTGTTCCCGTGCGTCGGTTTTCTTTTGTTGGACAAGGTTTTTTAGTGTATTAAATACAAACAAATGACAGTTAAAAATAGCTTTTACATATTCCTACTACATACATACATTATGTATGTGTATTAATTTTTTTTTTATTATTGATGAGATTTTATTTATCATCTTGTATGGACAGGTAAAGGAATAAAATAGAAAGTGATGTTAATTTTTATTTCAGTTGTATCGATAATATTTAATTGTTTAGATATTAAATAATATTGTTTTATAATTAACTTCTATATCTTTTTCTTTTGAGAATATATTGTAGAGATTACAGATTACGGTAAATATTAGATTTTTATATTCATAAACACAATTTGGACACTTTTATTGCATCCATACGATACATTGACGGAATATTCAACGAAACATTAACGGAACTCAACGCTTGAAAATGTGACGAGCAGAGTATATATATTGAAGGCTCTACCTTGTTAGTCTACAAAATATATAAAAAGTAATCAAATATATTTTATAATTTATAACTAAACTATAGTAATAATAATAAAAATATATTTTAAGAGTTAATAAAATCTTCTACTTTACGACTAAATTGTTGTAGAAATAATAGAACACTTTTAGTAAGATCCGCACTTAAAATTACAATTTAATGAATAATTTGACACATTAGGGATCGTCATGACGTAGCGGTACAGCGTTTGACTGTAATCGCGACGGTTATGTATACGATTCCCACTAAGGGGAAGTAATTATTGTTATTTCTTCGCTCTTTTAACAAGACAAAGCGGGACATTGAATTCCATCAAAAGTGAGTAACTGAGTGTCTCAACACTAGGTTTTCTCTTACCTTGCTACATGCCGCGATACAGCAAAAAAAACTAAATAAATACAGAAATATTCAACTCTATAAAGGAAATTAGTCATGTATACAAATATATACATAAAATTTTATCTGTGCATTCGCATTTCGCACAGACATCGTTACTATTATATTGCTTACATATTATAATTACATCGTGATATCTAAAAAAAGAAAGCGGGAATAACATTGAGCTTGGGTTGCATGAATGCAATGTACTAACAATTTCTCACGATTTGATTCTTATTTATAAGCTTTTAGATATTAAACTTTTGTTTATATGTGGGCTCTCATTATGCAGTGCAAATGGGATGGTTCTTGGTTCAGCTCTAGGAAATAAATAATTTGTTTTTCACGCTCTAGTAAAACAATATATGGCGATAAGTCCTTACAGTGTCTATATTTAAAGCAGAATTTCTCCTTTTCGTTATATTAAAATATTACATTAATACAAGAAGAGGTCGTAACTAGTAACACAGTGGGATAGCGTCTGATGGTAACCGCAATACTTATGAGTTTGATCCCCATTCAAAGAAATAATTATATTTGTATTAATTTCTTCACTATGGGAGACTAAGCATGGCCTTTAGTTCACAACAAGCAATATCTTAAAAGTTACTCAGATAATGGGGATCGGAATCTACACTAGGTTCCCTCTAGTATGCGAAAAAAGCGTAAAGCTAAGCTTTCTCACTATATTCTCTTTCGCTAACAAGACGTGAGGAATATAGAACATCGTATGTAATTCGTCGTCATCTTATGTAATCGTGGCTTAATTTTTCTATTTATTAGACTGATGTAGTATTAATTAGTATTAGTTAGCACGTTTCCCATTGAGTCGATTTGAGTTAATTATTTATGTAAAATTATATATTTAAGAGGCCAGTCGTGGCGCAGGGGCACAAAGTGTGAATGCAAAATCGACTGGTTTTGAGCTCGATCCTCACTCGAGGAGATGAAACATTTATTTAAATTTATGTTCAAATTTCTTTACTATGGTGTCGAGGCAAAGCGCGGCGTTCAGTTTCGCCACTCAACTCGCAGTTCTAAAGACATTGACTCAACACCGTAAAGGAAAATATAATTATGTTACAAGTGATACATATTTTTTGGATGATTTCGAAAGATGCCTTACGCAAGTTTACAAAATCACAAAATGGACATTTTAAAACATTACTAATGCCTTCTAATTCATAGCACGATATTGTCATTTTGACTAAAACTATTTAGTTTGACATCAACAATATAAAAATCAATATACATTGAAGAATTAGTATTTTCTTATCATCTGTTCATTATTATCAGTATTTCTTGGTATATTCTTAAGCTCCTATTGCCTGGCGCACTTTTAACACATATATTGCAGTTTAGATAGCGAAAACCTAATATTAAGCTCAACCCTTACTTTTCCGGTTTCCATTCAAATTTGAGATACTGTATGTTGAGTGTCAGAAAAATATATTCTTAGCCTTACATTGTATCCTGCATATGGCAAAGCAGGCAGAGCGAGCATATTTATTAAGATAATCCGTTCCAAAATTTCCCCCCTATTTTCGAGACATAATATTAAATGGCCTAACTAGTCACGCGCTTAGCCTTGTTAAAAGAGCGACGATATGAAAATTAAAAATTTATTTCCCCAAATGCGAATCGAAGCTACAACCGTGGCGTTACAATCAGACGCTGTACTGCTGTGAAATAACAGTCTCACAACAACCAAAAATAAATTAAATATTAACATTCCGTTTACACGTTACCTCCCAACTACGCAACAATGACTATAACCATCTAACACATATAATCTAAAAACAAAAAGTAAATATACGAGTACCAAACAAAATCTCTATACAAACAAAAGTCACTAGCATAAGCTTTGAAATTAAACCCACATACATATACGAGCATATCTGTATAGATATACTCATATATTATGAGGATTTAATTTATTTGGTAAAGCTGAGAGGCGGTTGAATGCACTAATCTCAGGAACTACTGTGTCGAATTTTTTTTATGTTGGATATTCCATTAATCCAGAAAGGGATATATTACAATACGTTAGTGCGTACTTAGTTATTTTCATTTGATTACGGGGGCAAATCCGCAAGTAAATGCTAGTAAACATTACAAAGCGTCTTAATAATATTTTTCCTGTATACATAATAATTTAAAATGACTTTTATCTCGTTTGCTTTAAGATCAAACTTTGGTCCAGCGTCTGTGTTCTAGTGAGATTACGTAATATATCGATATCGATGTTCCCACGACACTGTAATACAAGTTTTATCGGAAGCCGTTTTAAGGTAAATGAGCACGTTACGAGTGGTATGATTTATGATTGATTGGTGAGTGTTACTTTAATATTTAATATTAACTTTAATTATAAAATAATATATATTTTTAGGTCGTAGTAGTAATTAATGTAGTCACTTAGTTCTCCAATTTTTTATCCTCTGTTCTAATAAAGTGGCGTGGATTGAATATAAATATTAGTTAAATAAAGTGTAAGTAGATTTTTTAATTAATAAAAAATAATAAGCAGTAAGAAAATCATTATTCATAAAACCACTACTCTGCTTAATTTTTTGAATACTGTAACTAATGTTAACTGACTAGGAAGAAAATCTTAATATAATATTTAAAATTAAATAAAAAATATATTTCGTTACAATATAATATGTTATAAATTTAAATACAACAACATGGATACTACCTACAGATTATATATAGTACACTACTTTATAGTACACTACAGATTATATATAGAACTTAAAACAAAAACGAAGAAACACAAAAATATACAAAAAAAATTAGAAAAAAAAAACCATCGACACACGCACAACACTATCGTTACGAGTGTGAATGAACATTGCATCAGTGTGCTCACCGTATCAGTCCGTACTAAGTACGGAGAACGGTATCACACAAAACCGAAACGGCATTATACACAAAATACATCACACTAAATTGAATCTTATATCTTTGTATATAACAACTATTTTTCCCCAATACCATTATTATATAAACGTCATATAATATTATATTTTTGTGGGAATGTAGGCTTTATTTTTTTAATCATTAGATTTAGTTTCGTTTGTAGATAAATGAATCGGTCTAGAGTTGTATAGTCCCGCTGAATTCCTGGGATCGTTTATCTAGACCCGATTGCGAAAGCTAAATAGGTATTAGGCTTAGTTGGTTAAGCACCTGTGGTATATTCGCTTATGAGATCAGCTGCACGCTGTATCCCGCACATAGCAGGATAGGCAGAGGGAAACTTGTGTTAAGAGACTCCGTTCCCCATTTTAAGCTGAATTTTTCGACACATTGCGTGTAGAATAATTCATTCTCTCCAGTGGAGACTGAACCCATTACCGTAGCGTTACAATCACACCCTTGTGACTCTGCGCCACAACGTTATGAGATGGGTTGGCAAATTGTATTGTATATTGTCGTTTATATCATATTTTCTTTTGTTTGATTCTGTGATAGATTTTAAATGCTGTTTAAGTTGATATTACAATATTAACTGTACTTAAAAGGAAAACAATTATTTATTTGCCATATAGCTGACCACAGAATATACAACGGTCGTGGTTTTGAATCACATACAAATAAATAGACAAAGGATTTTTTTAAGTTTCACGTTTTTGTCCGCATATAACAGGGTAGTCAGAGGGAACCTAGCGTCAAACCACTGTTCTTTAGGTACCTCCCTTTCGAAGCATTGCGGGTTGGCAACTCAACACCGTTTTTTGTTTTTTCAGGGAAATTATATTAATTTATTCACTCAATTGGGAATCAAACCTTAAACCATCGACGAGACCGTATCACTAGGGCCTTATCTAATAAATTCGCTATTTCTACATGTAAATATATAAAATTAGGTACACGTTAATACATATTGTAAATTATAATATTTAGTATCATATAGGTAATAATAAGTTATTAATTATGAATTCTATCATACATGTTGGTTTTCCCCGTTTTATAATTTTAACTTGAGTTTTTGCGTCGCAGTATGTAAAATCACGAGCCTTGTAAAAAGTATACAAAGGCATATGTATAGTGGAATCCTTTGAGTACTGGCCACTGGTTATTTCACTATATATATGCACATACATACATACATACCTACTTACTTACATGTTTTGTATGTACATGTATGAAACAAAATTTACTTATATATACTATTTTTGGGGCCGTTGTGGCGCATTGGTATTAGGGTGTAACGCAAGAGTTGTTTGTGGGTTAGATTCCCATTCGAGGAAATGAAATATTATTTATTAATATTTTGACTTCTTCCCACACCAAGGCAAGAGCTCGGCGTTGAGTTCCGCCACTCAACAGGCAATGTCTCGAAAAATACAGCGAAAAGTGGGAAACGGAACTCTGCCTACCGTGCTGTGTGCGGGATACAGTGTGAAGGAGGAGTTTTAGGAGGAGTGTTAGGAGACATAAAAAATATTTATTTTCACGAGTAGCGATTCAACAGTTTAATCGTGTTCTCACTTAGATACTATGCAACTGCGCCACGATAGCTACTTTAATAGACGGAGAGTGTAGAACGGAATAACCTATCACTATGTTCTCAACTAAATCTATAAGTCTAAAGTAATAAAGTAAAGCTTCAGAGTTTGTTTGAACGCGGTTATCTCAGGAACTACTGATTAATACTGATATTTTTTTTTGTTGGATTGTCCATCTATCGCGAAAGATTGTAATATGCTGTATTAGGTACATGATGTTAATCGTCCACTTCATCTATCAAAACATGGTGGCGAATCAAGAGGGAACCTGGTAACCTAGTGTTAAGATATTCCGTTCCCATAAAGACACTTCCTTTAGCCACTCCTCAACCGTAAATGTTGGGTGGCGGAACTCAACGCCGCTCAATAATATTAAAATAAAAAACAAAATGTCAAACTGCCATATGTTTACAAACATTGCGACAAAATTATTATTCTTGTTGGCGTCAAGGATGCGACAATGACCTTGTATGGCAACCTGTTTTCGCGTTGTACAAAAGATAGTGTATACAAATATCTTTGCGAATAAATTTATAGGAGAAACTAGCTTTCAATTGCGGCTTCGCCTGCGTGATCACTTGGAAATAGCTAAAAGTTGTGTCTCATACATTCTAAGACCCGTTTTAATAAATCTGAGATTTATCTTGAGATGCCGTTGTCATTCATGGATATAAAATTTATGAATGAAAATGGCATCTCAACTTTGAGATCGATTTTGAGAGCGATCTTGAGAGGCCGCTTTCATTCAAAAATTACATTTTTCCATTGCGATACTACCGTCAAAAATCTGGAGCCATAAACCAGATACCAGAGCGAAAAAGTAACTAAAAGAATAACTATTATTTTTAATTATATAATATAATTTTCATTTTTATAATATTTCTAAATAGCCTTAATTAAAAAAAAACTTACGCATTCATAATATCTTTTTTTAAATAAAACTAAATTAAATATATTTCATAATAATAATTAACACAGTACACAACAAATGAAGTACAGTCGTGACCACATTATACTAGCACGTTAATAGATGATTATCGGCAAATCAATCACGAATCATCAAGGCCTCGGTTTTATGATCATTTTGTTGTTTGATAAGTTTATTTTATTTTAATGTTTTTAACAGTTAAAGTTATTAATGATATTATTGTGGTAATAATTTAAAAATATGAAAGAAAGAAATATTAGAAGGTATTTTAAACATTTTTTTAAGTGTTATTCCACACTTAGGAAAGAAAAATTCTTATTTAGAAACCACTAAGTCATACGTTAAATGTATGGCTTAGTGGTCAGATCGCCTGGTCGGTTTCCAGAAGGCGCGGGTTCGAGTCCCGCTACGTTCAATTTTTTATACGTTTTCTAAATAAGTATTAGAAGGTATTGTATTGTTTTTAGGGTTCCATACCTCGAATAGAAAAAACGGAATACTTATAGGATCACTTGTCCGTCCGTCCGTCAATTTGTCAAGATCCTTTTTCTCGTGCATACACTCGCAAAGTCAAGTTTTTCAATATTTATAAGTTGCACTTTCCTTTGGCCTACAATCCAGAAATTGGTACCGGACCCTTGGACGACCAACTCGCACTTGACCGATTATTTTTATTACGAATCCACTAGATAATCTACACGGATCTGGCAACAAAAGGAACCCTCCGGAAACTAGATTCCCTCTGCTTACTCTGCTAATTTCGGGATACCGCGTGAAGCTAAAAATAATGAATTATGTATGAATGTGACACATTCTAAGTGGTAAATATGACTGCTGGCACAATGGGTAAGATTATGGCCATGGAAGCTATTAACGTAATTCAATTTAGCCTTCCCATTATTTTATTCATGCAAATGAACTAAAAAATATATAATTTTTCTTAATTCAAACTAGTAGTTCCTAAGATTAGTGCGATCAGCCAAAAATACTCTTCAGCTTTATAATAAATATTACTATCTATACATTATTAGTTTATTACGTTGTTGGGTCGTGCTCAATTAATATTGGACGCTAATTCAAACTTTCATTGCTGTAGTGTATTTAAAAGAGTTAACATGCACAAAAATAACTACTGAAAAAAAATAATAAAAAAAGATCAAAAATTAAAAAAAAATATAACAAATAACCTTTTTTTTTAGCTTTACGCTTCATCCCGCATATAGAAAGAAGGATACACACAGAGTCTTCTTTCTTTATATAGGTACTAAGACACTCTATCGTTTTATTTGGCTCCACGAGCCTTTTTCCATTTCGCACCTCGAAAGATATAAGAGGTCGAGGCCATCGAGACACAGCGGCACAACGTCTGTCTGTAATCGCCACGGTTGTGAATTGGATTCCCACTAGAGGAAATTAATTATTTTTATTTCCTCACTCTACACGCAATATCTCAAAAACTGGGCAGTGCATAGGGAACGGAGTGTCCTAGCACTGTGTTTCCTCCCTGCTATAAGCGGGATACAGCGTGAAGCTAAAATAGTCTATCCAAGGAAAGCCCTAGGCAGGACCTAGTTATAATATAGCATATGTTTTTAATTACTTCAATAGAATAGTAATCGTCTATTCACACTCGTTCTACGAGAACTAATACACATGTATAATTGGCTTAAAATGCATTTTCTCGGTAATAAATTAATTAAATATCTTAATATTAACTGGAATTTAAAAGATTTTCCTTTGGTATTTTTTGCTTGTATTTTTAAAAATAGTAGTAAATGGAATTAAATATTTTCTATATTCTCATTTCCTAACTCTGGTGGGGGACGGATGTATTTTAATGGGAACGGAGTGTCTTCACACTAGGTTCCCGGGTTCCCTCTGCCTACACTGCTATATGACGAGTAAAGCGTGAAGCTAAAGAAAAACGATAGTATATTTCTGTCATTTGTGAGGCCATCGTGGCACAGTGTAGATTGTTGTAGGTTGGCTTGATTCGAGTGAAATATTATTCTCTTTGGCCAAATATAGCTGGCCAATATAAAGCTAGGAAATGAAAATATTAAATATTTCATTTCTCTGAATAGGAATCGAACCCACAACTCTACGCCAGGAGGCCTCAACATTTTATAATTTTATATATATTTTCTTTAATATTCTCCTATACATTGTAATAACATAATTTCATATGAAATATACACACTCATATGAAACGCACACGTGCAGGTAATTAATGCAATGTATTATATACTTGGAAATCCCATATTATAATAAGACATACATACTTTATTGTACAGTTAATTACTTTTTTGTTTTAAAATTCTTTGTTTATTTCTTTAAAACAATGTCAAAACAATGTTTTCATAGAAAATTATAGTCTTATACTAGTTTTTAACCGACTTTTGTAAGAAAAGGAGGTTATCAATTCGACTGTATTTTATTTTTTTTAATGTTTGTTACCACAGAACTTTTGACTGGGTGAACCGATTTTGATATATATTTTTTTATTTGAAAGGTAATGCTTCCCGTGTGGTCTCATTTTATTTTTATAATAATAACAAAAACTATTTTTGAATTAGTACCATTACTTTCTGAGATTAGCGCGATCAAACAAACAAACTCTTCAGCTTTATAAGTTTAGTATTAAAAAGAAAATTATTATGAAATAACAAAGGAACGCATAATAAATATTATATTATTATAAATTATAATATGTTATGGAATTTTTTAGAACAATTACAAACACACGTGGGTATTGTGTGATCTTATTGTTTACTTTATTCTGTCTTCGACTCAAGTGATGTTTTTTGTAGTTCGCGCTGTATCCCGCATATAAGAGAATAAGAAGGGAAACCTAGTGTTAAGACACTCCGATTCCTATCTTTTTACTAAACACTGACCCAATTGTTTTATATTTTTGTCTTATATTTCGGTTTGAGGCTGTCCAAGCGTACCATTGTAAAAGCGACGGTTGTGGATTCGATTCTCACTCGGGGAGAAGAGATATCCACCACTCGACAGACGGCACTTTTAGAATTTGGCGGAAAGTGAGAAACAAAAATATCTTAACGGGAAAAAGTGGTCAGGCGCGAGTCGGATTTACTTATAAAAGATTCTGTTGCGGCAAGCACAAATAATAAGATGAGGGATATAAGATTGCTACGAACTGAGTGTTGGTGACGTTAATAAACAAATATACAACATAACAACATAATATAATAATAAAGAGGCCGGTCGTGGCCCAGAGGCACAAAGTGTGACTGTAAACGCGACTAGTTGTGGGTTCAATCCCCACTCGAGGAGATGAAACATTTATTTACATTTATATTTCCATTTCTTCGCTCTGATGTCGAGGCAAAGCGCGGCGTTGAGTTCTGCCACTCAACACGCAATGCATCCAGAATTCGGCAGAAAGTGGGGAACGGAGTGTCTTAACACTAAGTTCCCCCTGCCTACCCTGCTGTGTGTGGGTACAGCGTGAAGTTGATTTATTTATTTATTTATATAATAATAAAAATTGTTCTTTGTTACAGAATGTCCACCTTGCTGTTCTGGCAGGGCAAAGGCAAGGCGAACGGCACGCCCAACGGCAGGAACTGGATACACGCGCCTGATGCGCTGGTTAAGGGACACGTTGCGTACTTGGTGAAGGTAAGTTTGATAATAATTGAAGAAGTTCCACCACTTAAATTGTTTGGAAGTAGGGAACCGAGTGTCTTAGCTGTAGGTTCCCTCTGCTCACCCTGCTGTATGTAGAATACAGTGTGAAGCTAAAAAAATTAAAGAAAAGGCGCAGTGGTACAACGTTCGAACTCCTCCGTCTCCGACTCCGTCCTGTGGTTTCAGTATTCGTGAGGGAAGATTAATTATTTTGCATTTTCTCGTTCTAATAACAGGTTCAGTTATACTAGAAATCAAGATGTGTTTAAGATTTGGGTGGAAAGTGGAGGACGGAGTGTCTTGATGCTGCTATATACGGGATACAGCGTGTAGATGATAAAAAAAATAAAGAAAGGAAAGAATGTTTAATATAAAATGTTATTAGTATTTGTTTGTTTACACTCGGATGAAGAGAATATTTTTTTTACATTTTATGGATATTTTTTAATATATTTTATAATAAGAATAAAAAGCCATTTTTTTTGAGATAGCATTTTGAATGGCGGAACCTAACACCGTGCTTTGTCTTATCAGAGCGAGAAAATAAAATTATTAATTTACAACAACAACAAATAATATAACGATGCACATTTTTATAGTCGCAGAACCAACGATCTGGTGTAAACATATTTTACAGAGCGACGACCTCTATACCTCCTCTCAATACGCAACTATCTAGAATTGTTTTCAATTTAAATTTTCAATTTTTCCTTATTATGATACGCATGGCTGCATTTTATAAATAGATAATACCATTTTGTTTCTTATCATATATATTTTTTTTATTTTTTTAAATTATTAAGTGTTATCAGACGGAACTTAACGCCGCATTTTGAAGTCTCAGAATTTTGAAAGAGAAGATGAGTCTTAAAGGTTGTCGGGAAGAGATAATGTCTTAGCCAAAAGACGTTTTAAGTTTACGTGTCTGTATCTGTATGTCTGTTAGTGCCATCGTAGCCTCCAAACAAGTGAACCGATTTTAATATAGAGTGTTCTTAGCCATAATTCGAGAAAATATGTTCAGCCGTTTGAAAAATATCAGCTTTTTTCTAGTTGTTCGTTTGCATTTTACGTCAGAAGTTTTAAATTAAATAATTTATAAACACGTACTGTAGTGTAATACAAATAAAATATAAATTAAATTAATACTTTAAGGAAGATTCGAACCCACAGCGATTTCATTTAGCCAGGCTATTAGCGTAGCTGGCTCCTTATAACGTCAAAATATGTTAAGAAATTATTTATAACAATATTTTTCTAGTTGTTCGTTTGCGTTCTAGAGAATTTTAGGTCACAAGTTTTAAATTAAATAATTAATAAACACGTACATGTTAATACAAATAAAATATAAATTAAATTAGTACTTTAAGCAAGATCCGAACCCACAGCGATAGCGAGGCTATTAGAGTAGCTGCCTCTCTATAGCGTCAATATATGATAAAAAATTATTTATAACAATATTGTTATCTAACACGTGCATCGTTATCAATGGGGGCGTTGTTGCAGATGTCCATTAATCAATTGTACTCACTTACGTATAAAACAAAATAAACAATTAAACACGTAAACTATTATATGACGAACTCAAGTTCTATTAAAATTAAAATTAAATCAGCTTCACGCTGTATCCCGCACATACCAGGGTAGGCAGAGAGAACCTAGTGTTATGACACTCCGTTCCCCATTTTCCGCCGAGTGGTACCTTATTTATACCTTATACCGTACCTTAATATCGGCTTCACGCCTTTTAACTCATACCAGGGTAGGTTGAGGGAACTTAGTGTAATAGTAATTGACACTTCTTTCCCTGTTTTCCGCCCTATTTACAAGACATTTGTTGAGTTGCGGAACGCAGCGCTGAGTTTGTTTGCTGTAGGCGGTGAATTTAATTAATTATTTCAAAATTATCGTACCTTCCAATTTACCATAGTGAGGATCGAACCCGTGTCTGTTTAACGTCACACGCCGTCCAAAGGAAAAAAGGTGAAGCTGCTTTTTTCCCGCATAGGCAGTGGAAACCTAGTTTTAAGGTGGAGCTCAAAACACAAAGTATACCATAACGAATTCTCTTATCATCTGATAAGAGAAAATGAACCCACAACTATCGCGTTTAAACTCAAATGCTGCACAACATTCTTAGCAATATAACAGATTTTTTTAATTATATCACATATCACGTAAATGGGGGCCACTACTAAGAAACATTATTAAAAACTATTATATACAAAAGATGAGACCAGTCGTGGCGCAGCGGCACAAAGTGTGACTGTAAAACCGACTAGTTGTGGGTTCGATCCCCACTCGAGGAGATGAAATATTTACTTAAATTTATATTTCCATTTCTTCGCTCTGGTGTCGAGATAAAGCGCGACGTTGAATTCTACCACTTAACACTCAATGCCTCCAGAGTTCGGCAGAAAGTGGGGAACGGAGTGTCTTACACTATGTTCCCTCTGCCTACCCTGCTGAGTGCGGCATACAGCATGAAGCTGAACAAAAAAATATATACAAAAGATAGATATTCCTTATTGTTTCAAATGATAAGTTACATAAAGCGTATTATGTATTTGTATAAACGATTCCCAACACGCAACTTCACGTGACTTTCCTTGACATTATTAATAAATAGTGTGTAAATATTATTAAAAATTATAATTGTTGTAAGCTTATTATTTTGCTTATGTTCACGCATTGTATGTATAATGATAAATATATTATGGGAATTTAGTGTCAAGATACTCCGTTCTCCGCTTTCCGCTTTTTAAAGGAATTATTAATTTTTAATATCGAGGATGAATTATTTTTATATCTTCGCTCTGGTAACAAAAACGAACCGCGGCGTTGAGTTGGACCACTCGACACGCAATGTTTCGAAAATTGAGCGGAGCATGAGCAATGGAGTGTCTAAACACTATGTTCCTATCCTGTTATATACGGGATAACGTGTGAAGCTAAAAAACAAAATAATAATTATTATTATTACTATAATAAAAACAATATTTTGTTTTTATTTCCAGTTCCTAGGCTGCACACAAGTGGACCAGCCAAAAGGTATCGAAGTCGTAAAGGATGCTATCAAAAAACTACAGTTTACACAACAACTAAGGAAATCTGAGACCAAGGATGGAGCGAAATGCAAGAAAGTTGAAATCACTGTGTCGGTCGATGGAGTTGCTATACAGGTAGGTCTATGCAATTTGACGCTCTTACCCGCGTGACGGCGAGAACCTAGTGTCGAGACACTCCGTTCTTTGCTTTTTGGTTAGTTCTATACAAGTCGCGGTATTCAACGCCGCGCCTTCTTCGGGTTGTTTCAGCGCTTTACTGTAAAACCATGAACTATTTTAATTTCTTCGTTCTGGTAAGAAGACAAAGCGCAATGGTGTGCTCCGACACTCAACACGCAATGTTTCGAAAATTAAGAGCTGTATGGGGGACGGAGTGTCTTAACTCTATACTAACTCTGTGTATCCTGCCATATGCGGGGTATAGAATGATTTTATAAAAAAAATCTTTTAAACCTTTTTAAACTTTTAAGATAATAATATGAATAGATGTTTGCGGTTTCCGAAGAAAGTTACTATACCATAGAATATAAAAATAAATTAATATTTGCTTCACGTAGGAGGCATAACGCAAAAATGGCTTCTCATTTATATACAATTTCACTTTTACCTCGACTATGTAACGTTTTGTTCCTAAGAGACTGTTCAGGCCTAGGGTCGTTAGCTTCTGTTTTGTAATACAAGTATGTCTAAACTACTGTAGACATACGTCACTTTTAATACTTAATCGTATAGTTATAGGTTCAGTGTGTTGAATGTTGATCTGATTGTAAACGCGACGGTTGTGAGTTCAATTCTCGTTCAGAGTAACAAATTTTTCTTTACCTATCTCTGAAAACCAGACAAAGCGTGACGTTAAATTTCGTAATCTCATACGCAATATCTTGAAAATTCTGCGGAAAGTAAGAAAAAGAATATCTTAACAGTAGGTTCCATCTGCCTACCCTCCAATAATACAGCATACAGCGTGAAGCTATTATCCTATATCATTTAACACTATCGGGAATTCTTCGTAAATAATCTAAATGTAAAATTTTATAGAATAATGTTTTAATTGTTTAGTTATTAGGTGTATACGGACATCTGTCAGGTGTACCTATAAAGGTAGAGTCATATCTTATTGTATGGTGATGAATCACTTTCTTCTATATTTTCCACTCACATAAAAATTAAATAAACGGTAAAAGACTAGATAAAGATTGAGATCTAACTAACAATTACTATGTCCAAATAAAAAGAAAAAGATTAAACACAACACTAGAGTTATATCTATCTATTTTATACGATCTTTTTATTTCTACGGTCTGTTGAGACAAAATACAATACGGCCGCAGATATGCCCTGAAGTTAGTTGTAGAGGGCTGCGCAGATTTTAATTTAGGATTTCTTCTTACTTTTTCTTTTGATTATTCTCTTCCCGAGTGTACAATGTCCAAAATTTCTAAGTCTTACTTCGAGGCGCTGTGGCATGTGCTACAACCCATGTGGATTGTATTGTACAGTGTTGAACTCCGCCACTCAAAGTCTATTATAATTTCAGGTAAAGGTAGACATTTAGGAGTATTTTAGCACTAGTCTGCCTACCAAATCAGAAATATAAAAAAAAAACGAGAAACAAATAATATAATATTTCGCAAGCCAACTTCAAATTGGTTCCACGTTTTCTCCTTGTGTAATATTTACTTTGTATGTGGATTGTTGATTTTTAAAGCTTTCGCTTCGCCTCGCCTTCCGTGAGTTAGTCAATTAGTAAAAGACTTTTGTAATTGTAACGTGTGTTAAGTAACTACTACGGCTGTAGAATAGTTATGTTACAATACAACTATAGTTGTAACGTAATAGTGTGTAGTTGAAAGTAATTTTAAACATAGATGGACAGTACAGACAGGAGTCTTAGTGTTAAGATACTCCGTTCTCTATTTTCCGCCTAATTTTCAAGACATTGCTCGTTGAGTGGAGAAACTTAACGTCTGGTTTTGTTCTCTTAATAGACAGGCAAATGAAAGAACTCTTTCTCCCGACTGTTAATTGAAGTCACTACTGTCACGTTTTAGGCAGACGTGCCGCTGCGCCATAACGGCCTCGTTACAATGAGAAAAATGTAAATCATATTTAGTAAGAAATTGTTAAATAATAAAATTAGCTTTATATCTAATATGTTTACCGTTTCCAATTTACCGTTACGATGCATATATAGATATAATATTAAAATAAATATGTACGTATGTTTGAGTTTCATTATCTACAGAATTATTAAATTTTATTAATAAAATCACCTTCAAATATGTAATCGACTTATGTAGGTTTATAATGCGTGAAAACCGTCATCTCAAAAACTTTACTGAAAGTGATGGGAATTTGGATATAGCACATTTTAATTTACAAAAATCAACTCGATTTAGCTTTTAGTTTTGGAGAATTTTGTGGAGCTGGGAAAACTAAATATACATTATTTAATTCTTGAATAAGATAATATATTTAGTCCGTATTATCTTTAAGTCTTACGCAATAAATAAAAAACACAAAAAAATCAATTCGAACCAGTACTTCCTGAGATTAGCGCGTTCAACCAAACAAACTCTTCAGCGTTATATAATGTTAGAAAAGAAATAGAAATATAGATTAAAAGATATCAAGTATAATTCGCGTGCCCAACACTAGTTAACAAGCAATTTGTGGTCGTCAGCAGCCTGCCGGCCAGTAATTACTTCCCGTCATTACCACTGCACTGCGGTTTACACTGTGATGGTTTTTCTGATACTATTATCTTTTTGTTTTATCTTTATCTTTTTGTCTTAATGTATTGTCTTGTTGGGTGGTGAGAGGGTTAGTGATATTTCACTTTGTTCTTTGCGTGTTTATATACAGAGAGAGAGGCCTTGCATATTGAGTGAGGAATTCGCTCATCTATTTACCTAAATCAAAACGACGGAAAAGAAAAAAATGTAAAAATATTTTCTACTTATAAAGCATTTGAAACTTACCCAAAATGGATTTATATCCACCTTAAAATCTTTAAATTTCTGAAAGGGAGTGAATCCTTTGGTGAAACCAAATGCGGCGTTAAATTCCGCCATCATTATTTTGTTTTTATTTTTTCAAGAAATGTACTAGAGACCACCGGTCGTCCTGGCACAGCATCTGACTGTAGATGCGATATTAGTGGGTTCGATTTCCACTCGGGTGAATGAATTATCTTCAATTTTCCCCTCTGGTAGCAAAATACAATAGGGCATTTTAAAAAATATACAAGGCTAAAAACAGTTATTAAATATTTATATAATTTAAGCGCTAATTGACATCTCTGAGTGTCTATATCGTATCATATTTCATTATTTCACTTCCAGGAACCAAGATCAACAACGTGATGTATCAGTTCCCGTTACATCGGATATCCTACTGTGCTGACGATAAGGGAGCCAAAAAAATACTTCTCTTTATTGCGAAAGGTATTTCAAATTCAAAGGGAATTATTTTGTATTTTTATAAGTTAGCTAGAATAAGATGAAAAAAGTTGCTTTTTGTTAATTTATAGATAGGCATTCAGTTCTATGTATATTGATAAAATATTTTAATTTTCTATGATAGCAGAGACTTTTCGATTGCAACGATGCTTGGCGTTCGTTGCTTGACGGGTTCGATGCCCACCCGAAGAAGTAAATTATTTCGGTTCTCCACTCCGGTGTACAAAGCGCGGCGTTGAGTTCCGACACTCGAGACGCAATGATACGAAAATCGAGTGGAAAGTGAGAAACGGTGCCTTAACATCTGTTGTCCTTTGCTTGCCCTACTATACAGGAAAAAGGGTGAAGCTAAACTATAGTTTATCCGTTTATAAGTTTATCCGTTTTGAATATGTCGCCTTGTGCACACAAACGCGACAGGTTTTGGGCTATGTTCCCACTAGAAAAAAAATTAAATATTATTTAATATTCCTTCACTATGGTAACGAGGTAAAGCGAGGCGTTGAGTTCTGCCACTCAACATGCAATGCCTGATGAATTCGGCGGAAAATAGGAATTCGAATACTTCCGTAATTGAGGCCAGTCGTGGCGCAGCGGCACAAAGTGTGACTGTAAAATCGACTGGTTGTGGGTTCGATTCCCACTCGAGGAGATGAAATATTTACTTAAATTTATATTTCCATTTCTTCGCTCTGGTGTCGAGGCAAAGTGCGACGTTGAGTTCTGCCACTCAACACGCAATGTCTCCAGAATTCGGCAGAAAGTGGGGAATGGAGTGTGTAAACACTAGGTTCCCTCTGCCTACCCTGCTGTGTGCGGTGATACAGCGTGAAGCTGATTTATTTCAAATATTTCCGATTTGAATGAAAACGGAGTGTTTTGAAACTCAACGCCGCCTTTTGCTTTGTTATCCAGATCGAGGAAATATTAAGTCACGTGTGTGTCACTGCTACTCGATGTGTTTATATTATTACAATGGCAACAATTAATTACTTTCTTATATATATTCCAGGTGGCAGCACCGTCAATGTCAATGGGGTAAACGGCCACGATAGTGGAAATGTAGAGAAGCACGAATGTTTTGTGTTCATATCCACTAAATTGGCTTCAGAGATCACTTTAACTATTGGTCAAGCATTCGATTGGCTTACAGGTAAATATTTTTCTAAGCAGAGTGTAACTAGTTTTAAGACACTCTGTACGACATTGTATGGTGAGTGGCGGAACACAACACCGCACTCTATCTTAATTGTGCAGGGAAATGAGAATAATTTAAATTTAACTCCACTTACTGGGCATCGAACCCAGTACGTCACGATTGCATATTTTTTCAATCGAATTTAGCATATTAAAAAAAAATAAGAAAATAGAAATATCTCCACTTTTTATCCTTTAAATCATTCACACACATATTGTAAACTTTTGACGTTACATGGATGTGATAATGGAAAAAAGAATTAAATGTAATTTTAGTGTTATCCTCAAGTCTCTGGTTTATTAAGATGACTTGAAAAAAATCTCGGTCTTTTAAATTAAACGAAACGAATAAAATTTTGAACGTACTGGGAATGGAACCTGGGTCTCTTGTTTTTGGCAAACCGCGTGTCGCCAATTAAGTCATACGTTCTATCTATGATATATTAAAATTCTTATACGAATATAAAATAATATAAACTATAAAGTAAAGGCAGCCATAACGATAAACTATATTAAAGTGAAAGTATTCTTTTTAAGTATTAGAATAAGATTTTCTATTGTATTCTTTGTCTTCAGTAGTTTCTTTATGTTTAATAGACCGAGAAAAATTGTCTACAATAACTTTTTTTTGTAAAAACTGCAATGTAATAATAAAATTGGTATTTATTGTGAATTTCTTTAACCTACTTTGATAATAATAGATCTAAAGTTGTACAAAAAAATAGAAATTTTATAGGTTTTTTAAATATATATAAAATTAAAAGCGTATTGATATTTTTTGTGGACGTTACTTTTGTAAAGTTATTATATGGGTGTAAGTTGCAATCCCCAAATATTTATAAAGCGTAAATTTGAATTGTAAAAATCGTTTTGTATTAAATAGTCCATTTATCGAGGAAGACTATAGACTATAATAAATAAATAAATCAGCTTCACGCTGTATCCCGCACAAAGCAGAGTAGGCAGAGGGAACCTAGTGTTAAGACACTCCGTTCCCAGACACCAGAGCGAAGAAATGAAAATATGAATTTAAGTAAATATTTCATCTCCTCGAGTGGGGATCGAACCCACAACTCGATTTTACAGTCATACTTTGTGCCGTTGCGCCACGACTGGCCTCAATAATTTATTATTTAAAAAAAAATCATAATCGTTAATTGTGTAAATGCCGCCAGGGTTACCTCCTGCACTCAGAATGTTAAATTAATTTAAAAATACATTTAAATAAAGTAAATTTACATTAGATTTTTTTCCCTAATTTTCATTTTCAGGCGATTCTTGAACGACAACGGCAAATACATTGAAATGCAAAAACTAACGCTACAGAACAAGAGGCTCGAATATCAAATGAACACGTACAAAAATCGCTTACAGGTATGTTATAGGGAAAGAACTTAGTTAGTGATAAAACTTTCCGTTTTTATTTTTATATTGTGTTGAATTTTAGTGTTATAACTTTTTGTGAGTTTCATTAAAAAAATGTAATTTTGCATGATGTTAAAATTATGTTATGATTTTTTATGGGTAATACTATCATAACAGTCGTTGTTTGTTTTTAAAACGAACCACATGGTAATCGAACCAGGAACCGTCGCTTTTACAGTCATCATATTTTTAAAAAGGTTGTAAAAAAACACGCTTCGTGTTACAGGAATTATCAAAAATAACGTACAAGGACGATCTCTCCGCTTATCTCTCCCGCAACAACTTGACCGACATAGCGGAGTTCAAGCCGCCGCCGGAGTTAGAGAAACAATTGTCCACTCTCAGTGTTAACGGGTTCAATTCTAAATCTGACACTGGTGAGACCATTTTTAATTATTTATTTTTTACTATATAATAGCCTAGACAAAATTATAATGATAACTCAAAAACTTATAAAATTGGAGGAAATCATCAAAGAATCTTAGAAAAGGCCTAAATTAAAGGTAAATTACTTATGTAGAAAAAGCAACCCAAATATCCAGAAGCTTTTAGAAATACTCATATTAGGTACATTTCAGAAATAATTAAAATGTTATTTCGATATTATTGCACTATAACAAAATGAACGTCGCTCTATATAAATATTGTAATAATTTCAGATGCAGTATCAAATTAACTCAACAGACACATTCAATTCAAATGATAACAATTTGTTGTTTATCAACGCCCCCCGCGCCGCACGCGCCCCTCCCGCTACACAACGGGAGACTGGGTAAGCCTGTAAATGACTATAAACGGCTATAAATATTGGTAAATTATGATAAATTGTGATAAATGATGATAAATGTTGGGAGTGTTATATGGATTTATGGACGTTGATGTATTGTGTTGTGATTTTTTGTTTGTTTTTTCTAAGTTAACGCCTCAGACCTGAAAACAACTGTCGCAAGAAAAGAGGCAGGACTTTTTTTAAAGTTTTACAAGACAATAAAATTATTATTACGTAAATACTTAATTCATTGGTTAATTATTATATTTTGAAAAATCCTTCCAGAAAATTCCTTGGCGACATGACAAGCAAAAATCCAGTGGTAGGCACCAAATTAGAGGGGACTGTTGCTGAACTCTGACTCTGATAGTGGTAATTATTCTTTTTTGTATTTACCTTCACGCTGTATCTCTCATATAACAGGATCGACAAAGGGAACCTAGTATTAAGGAACTCCCTTTCTGCAATTTTTAAGACATACGTGTTGAGTGGCGGATACCAATGCTGCCTTTTATCTTGCTACCAGAGCGAAGAAATCAAAATAATTAATTAATTAATTCCCACATAACTTTCGCATTTAGAGTTACACATTGTGCCGCTGCACCACGACGATCTTGTCACTAATGAAAACGAAAAAATAGACCAATATTTAATTTTAAAAAATGTCTGTCGGTCTGTTTGTTTGTAGAATGTCATTTTCTGTCCCCATACCTTACCTGTTGTTGGGTGAATATTAAAATGCTGTCAAAAAGAATTAAACCCACAATAATCGGAGATACAGTCACATGCTTACTCTTTTAATAACTCTTTAAGTTTTTTTTTATGTATAAAGTTGTCTTATAAGTATTTTTATTTTTAGATTTTGGATCCACGAGCGTTTGAATCGGATCCAGTGACTCGCATCACCCCGTTATGGAGAATGCGGTTACTCCCACTCCACCGCTGTGTAAGTATATTCCTTTTATTTCTATTATACTAGCGACACACACCGTCACACGCGGCTTTGCCCCCCTTAAACTTCTTTCATATTATATACTTAATTAAATAAACCTTCACATCAATTTTAACCTATCTGTTCTTCTTTTGTATAAGCTATATTATTATAAAGTTTAAAAGCGTAAGTAAAAGCAAATCACAAGAAGGGTCTTCTTGGAAACGGAGTGTCTTAACACTAGGATCGCTCTGCACCTATCTTGCTATGTGTGGAATCAATCGCAAAACTGAAAAAAGTCCGAATTACTTCAAAATATTTAGATACACTTTTTGAACTAGTATTCAAATCATTTTATTGGTTAAATCATGCCCTGCTTAAAACATTAATTAAAAACTTATATAAATAAAATAATTAGCTTTACACTGTATCCCGCACATGACAGGGTAGATAGAAGGGAACCTAGTGTTAAGTCACTCCATTCCCTCACTTTCCGCCTTGGACCAGAACGAAAATGAAAATATTAATAAATATCCCTACTCGGGGGAAATGAATTATTAATTCCTCCAAAAAAGTTTGGATCGAACCCACAACCGTCGCGTTACAGTTACACCCTCAATTTGTATGTAATTTAATTTACATGTGTAATTTTTTTATGTTTCAATGAAAATATAAAACTATTTATATATTTTATATCATCTTTCCAGTGGCACCACCACCAAAAGCCTCCAAACGTCAATCTTCACACCACAAAACCAACAAACACAACAAAATCAACACCAACACAACAACAACAATTCATTCCACCCGTCAACAATGATATTTTCGGATCGACGCCATTTTCCCTCCCCGTCAACAGTTTTCCCGCGCAAGCTCCTGTCAACGTCAACGTCAATGTCAAACCGAATTATGACATAAGCGACTTCAATTTGCAAACGTCAGTTTTCAATACGAATTCCTTTACCAACGGTTTGACGGGCTACGATCCGTTCGACACGCAAAAGGCAGGAAATATTTTTGGTAACGGGTACGGAAATACTTTCAACGGATTCGGAAATTTGAGCGAGAAACAAACGGTCGAATTGGATAGCAGCTTCAATGGTTTTCTGGATAAGACTATATCGGAGATGAAGGTAAGGAATTTTTAGTTTTGATTTTGTCAATTTTCTTTCTTGCGGTGTTAATGTTGTAGTCCTTTTTTTAAAATTATATGTCTTGAAAGATGTATGTGCTATGAATATATCTTTTTATCAGAAAATATTATCTTTTTCTATTCTAAGATTCAAAAAATATATACTTAATAATTTTTAAAAATATAAATGAATAAATTAAGATTTCCTTTTCCTAAACAGATTGATGATCTGTTGGTAAGTAAACAAAATATATTTAAAATATAAAAGTATAGTTATATTATTAATTATTATGTAGTGTTAAATAAATAAACAACAAACAAGTCTACATTAAAAAATATTTTATATAAAAAAAATATTACATATCTTATGAGTTCGACATAACATACTCTGCAACATAACTAAGGAAATAATTTCATTACAATGTAAAAATTTACTTACATAGAAAAAATTTGAATACAACAAAAATAAATACGTAGCATTTAATTTATTGGATTTTTTTTCTGCGCCAAATTGAAATATCTAAATTTTATACTACTAATATAATTAATAATATACTAATATATATTTAGTTATAGCTATAAATAATTATTACTTCACGTAGAATTCTGACTGACCGTCATGGCGCAGGGACA
>JAJHJA010000600.1:0-178462 GCA_021202915.1 Heliconius himera
ACAAACAGACAAACAGACAAACAGACAAACAGACAAACAGACAAACAGACAAACAGACAAACAGACAAACAGACAAACAGACAAACAGACAAACAGACAAACAGACAAACAGACAAACAGACAAACAGACAAACAGACAAACAGACAAACAGACAAACAGACAAACAGACAAACAGACAAACAGACAAACAGACAAACAGACAAACAGACAAACAGACAAACAGACAAACAGACAAACAGACAAACAGACAAACAGACAAACAGACAAACAGACAAACAGACAAACAGACAAACAGACAAACAGACAAACAGACAAACAGACAAACAGACAAACAGACAAACAGACAAACAGGACAAACAGACAAACAGACAACACAGACAAACAGACAAACAGACAAACAGACAAACAGACAAACAGACAAACAGACAAACAGACAAACAGACAAACAGACAAACAGACAAACAGACAAACAGACAAACAGACAAACAGACAAACAGACAAACAGACAAACAGACAAACAGACAAACAGACAAACAGACAAACAGACAAACAGACAAACAGACAAACAGACAAACAGACAAACAGACAAACAGACAAACAGACAAACAGACAAACAGACAAACAGACAAACAGACAAACAGACAAACAGACAAACAGACAAACAGACAAACAGACAAACAGACAAACAGACAAACAGACAAACAGACAAACAGACAAACAGACAAACAGACAAACAGACAAACAGACAAACAGACAAACAGACAAACAGACAAACAGACAAACAGACAAACAGACAAACAGACAAACAGACAAACAGACAAACAGACAAACAGACAAACAGACAAACAGACAAACAGACAAACAGACAAACAGACAAACAGACAAACAGACAAACAGACAAACAGACAAACAGACAAACAGACAAACAGACAAACAGACAAACAGACAAACAGACAAACAGACAAACAGACAAACAGACAAACAGACAAACAGACAAACAGACAAACAGACAAACAGACAAACAGACAAACAGACAAACAGACAAACAGACAAACAGACAAACAGACAAACAGACAAACAGACAAACAGACAAACAGACAAACAGACAAACAGACAAACAGACAAACAGACAAACAGACAAACAGACAAACAGACAAACAGACAAACAGACAAACAGACAAACAGACAAACAGACAAACAGACAAACAGACAAACAGACAAACAGACAAACAGACAAACAGACAAACAGACAAACAGACAAACAGACAAACAGACAAACAGACAAACAGACAAACAGACAAACAGACAAACAGACAAACAGACAAACAGACAAACAGACAAACAGACAAACAGACAAACAGACAAACAGACAAACAGACAAACAGACAAACAGACAAACAGACAAACAGACAAACAGACAAACAGACAAACAGACAAACAGACAAACAGACAAACAGACAAACAGACAAACAGACAAACAGACAAACAGACAAACAGACAAACAGACAAACAGACAAACAGACAAACAGACAAACAGACAAACAGACAAACAGACAAACAGACAAACAGACAAACAGACAAACAGACAAACAGACAAACAGACAAACAGACAAACAGACAAACAGACAAACAGACCAACAGACAAACAGACAAACAGACAAACAGACAAACAGACAAACAAACAAACAGACAAACAGACAAAAATTCCAAAAATGTTGGAAATGGATTCTGTTAATTATCCTTTAACACCCTGGCTATTTTTTTTTTAAATATTTTCAATGTACAGAAACGACTTTTCTACAGATTTATTATAAGTATAAATTATATTTTTTTAATAGAAATTTCTTATCATGCTGTTAAACTTTTGTTAAAGCACCGTTTCATTATTTCTTATAATTCGGCTGGAATACTACGGCTTGACAGAAGGTCATACTCGATTCAAAACCCTGTATAGCCTAGATCCAGCATAGTAATAGAAAAAAAAATTAAACCAGTCTAGCAGTTGCGAAGAAGTGCATATGTGACCATTAAAATGTGTGGGGATCAAATTCACCACCATCAATCACGTTTACAGTTAGACCTGCACCAAGATACCCTTTAACATGTTTATTTAAAAGAAAGTGATAAATAACAAAAACATAAATATAAAGTCGCCGAAAACTGCTAGTATTATGATATTATTGAATGTTTGACGTGAATTCCAAGGTATAAGTAATCCTCCATTTCAAGATGAAATCCGATGTTATCATTGTGAGGCCAACAAAAGAAAACCGATCTTAATATTCCTATCTATCTATATCTATGTAGTTTCTATAGAAATAATATATCCCAATCGTTTATAATACGTATTTTTATTTGATAACGGTAAGAATATTTTTTATTACATCTAGGGAGAAACGGATGTAATGATAAAACGTTCGATCAGAGGGGATTTTTTCAATTAATAGCATTGGACGGGTTCTAGGTAAAATATTTTTTCTCTTCAACGTTATACAACCTATAGTTACATTAGAAATCAATCAATTTTTTACCTAAAATCAATATTTCGTAAATATTTTACGCTTTATTTTCTACAGCCCATCGTCATCCTCTGATAAACTTATACCTACCTTAAAGAGCGCCAACCATCCCATCTTGGGCTCCTTGCATTCATCCATTACTATTCACCATCTTTAAGTCTCTTATCAGACATATGTCGGTTACATCGAACGTGGCTTCTTCTGGAAACTTGGCCGACCCAGTTCCACTTCCACAGCGATCTGATTAAACACATAGTGTGGTTGAGTTTGGCTTTCTCGCGAATAACTTCATGTAGAAATATATATGCCAGAGAAGTCCTGAATATTGCGCGTTCCATAAGTTCCTTGAGTTTGTAGACCAACACGTTTTTTTATGCAGGATATACTGATTAAAGAAGATCTTATCTTTAAATAAAGAAGCCTTCTAAATCCGAAACCGCTATAACATATTCTTCTTTGACTTTTTTTATGTTGTGATCTTTAGTAGTTTGTTTGATCTCTATTGTGGGAATATTTAAATATGTAAGGAAGGAAGGAAGCTTAGTGTTAAAACACCGGTCTTCACTTTCCGCCCAATCAAGATATTGCGTGTTGAATAGCGCAACTCAACGCCGCGCTTTGTGTAGTTACCATAGCAAAGCAATAAAAATAACTCCTTCCTCCCACTGGGAATCGAACCCACAACCGTAGCTTCTACAGTCAGACGCTGTAACGCTGCTTCACGACGGCCTATATGTTTATAAACAAAATTATGTTCATTACCTCATTCCGTTCAGGTATTGCGTTAACATAAAAAACAATGAAAATATAACGCACTTATTCACTACAATCCTCGTGTGGAAATCATCAGAAATTCCAATTTAATCTTTTGCAAATGCATACAAATATTTATTGTGCTAGTTAAGAACGTTTTTATTCCTCACTCCCACCGGCCAATACTACATGACGGTGGTCGCAGTGCAATACAATACAATACATACAAAACAAAATAAGTTATTTGTGAGGCTTATTTGGCGTTGTATTTTCATTTGTGAGGCTGAAGCCAGCCGTGACGCAAGGGCAAAGCATGCAACTGTAAATGTGACAGGTTATGCGACGTCATTTAATGGGATACAGCGTGAAGCTAAAAAAAAATATATTAGCTTCACACTGTATCTGTATATAGGGTAGGTATAGGAAACATAGGAACCTAGTATTAAGACACTCCGTTCCCATTAGGACAATTCCGTTCCCGACTTTCCGCCGAATTCGGGAGATATTGAGTGTTGAGTGGCGTAACTCAACGCCGCGCTTTATCTCGTAACTAAAGCGAGAAAATGAAAATATTAAATATTCACTCCTTCGAGTGAGAATCGACCCTGCCTTTACGCACGTCGTCGCACACTTCAGCTCCTGCTCGACTTTCCTCAAAGATACGGGTAAAGATTAATACTTATAAAATTTCGTCGCCCAACGTTTACTAGTCACTGTAGTATTAACATTAAGAAATTAATTTCTTCTGAAAAATTTCTGTGTTATTTTCTCTATTTTTTTAAGAGTAATAAATAAATACAACCTTGAGATCTGTCGTGACGCAGGGGCACAAAGTGTGACTGTTAACTATTTTAACCGGATTAATCGCGTATATTTGGTACTATACATTTTTCTAAACCTGACGTTTTAATTTATGATTGAAAATAATGAAATGAAAATGGCATCGCAAGATCGATCTCAGACTCGAGACCGGTTTACAAATACGGGCTTAAGTGTCAAATTAAACGTAATAAATGTATTTTTGTCCTCTTTTTGTATATGTATATTATATATATTAAAAATATTTTACAATAAAAAAGTATGAGCAAATATTTTCCAAGTTCATAAAGCAGAAGGATAATAAATAAAAAACTAACTATATGTTGATAGTAAAGTTTTATAGCTGAGTTTAACCATTAAAATATCTTGTTCGTAAACTTTATTAGCGCATAAAATATAACTTATAAGAAACTTCTTATAATGTGACTGACGCATTTGAGTAAGCTTGATTGATTTGATTTTTTAATTTAAAATTGTATTTTTAATCATTCAGCCTCACGCTGTATCCCGCACACAGCAAGGTGGGCCGAGGGAACCTAGTGTTAAGACACTCTGTTCTTTACTTTCTGCTGAATTCTGGAGGCGTTGCGTGTTGAGTGGTAGAACTCAACGCCGCTCTTTGCCTCGACACCAGAGCGAAAAAATGAAAATATAAATTTAAGTAAATATTTCATCTCTTCGAGTGGGGACTGAATCCACAACCAGTCGATTTTACACACACATACGACTGGCCTCATGGAAATATATATTGTTATAAATACACAATATTTTTATATTTCAAATCTTATTCCATAAAGCAAAGTAAAACGTCCAGCAGCAAACGAGCGCATCCAATAAGAACGCGATATGCATCGCTCGTATACGATATATTTTGTTATCCTTCACTGAGTTGTCTCTTTGATATCGTTTTCACACTGGGACTTTATTTTGTAAGATTTTAATAAGAATCGGACTGCAGTGGCAAATATTGTGTATTTTTATTAAAAAAAAAATGTATAAATCACCATAGTTCTAAGTAAAACTATATCTAAATAAAATTTAAATATAATTAAACTTTTTATTAAAATAGAATTCAAAGGTAAGTGTAATATTTTCTATGTACTTATCTATTTATTAAACATATCAATAGTAATAAATTTAATATTGATTTTAAGGAAACAAAATAACAACAAGATAAGTAGCAATTGTACGACTACGTAGTGTGTCATAGTGTTAAAAAAATAGAAATTCATAAATTAATTTATTTTTCTTTGTATCTAAGACATTTGACGATGGAAGTCACAAACCACACACAACAATTCAATTTATAATTTATATATCTATTTATATAAATATCATAACAAAATGCGGCGTTGAGTTCCGCCACTCAACACGCAATGCCTCCAGAAGCAAGCGGAAAGTGGGGAACGAATTCTTAATGGGAACGAAGTGGTTTAACACTAGGTTCTCCGGCTTAACTTCTATGTGCGTGAAGCTAAAAAATTATAACAAAAAAAACGCTTCATACGTACGAACCTTTATATAGAATATTCGGTGGCCAAATGAAGCCACTCTACTGAATAAGTTTTATTGCGAAACGAAGATAAAAGAAACCGGGCAATGATAATAAATATATTCTATGTTTGGATTTTCGATTTATATATTTTGTATGTAATCAGATTTTGAATGGCTCTACCAAGAACTTACATGTTAACTTACAAATAAATATATATGTACTTATTTTATAGTCATTATTTCTAACTAATTTTATCTCGTAACTTTTGATTGCTTTGATTTAGAAATTTGTTTTTTTTTATGGTAAAAAAAAATAAATGGCCCCTATTTATATACATTTAACAAATAATTTTGATTATTGAGTAATTTTTAATATGGTTTTTCACGTATCCAGTAGAAAAAATAATATAATTATATGGTATTTGTGAATTTGCCGCAGACTAACCATGTCTGCGGTTTCGTTTCCGTATAGACCAGGGGTTCTCAGCCTTTTCTTGATCAAGGACCATTTTTATATCATTCTTGGACCACTATGCATGTAGGTATAATAAAAATTTAAGTGTGATAATCAAATAGAGACTTTCCCTCACCATCCCCGCAATAAAATTAAAATCGTTCGCGGACCATATTTAGGCGGACCACTGGTTGGGAACTAGTGGTATAGACCAACATAAACTTTTTTTGCTTTGTTTCCATACAAAAACAACACCACCGGTCTTTCACGGGTCTAAATTTAAATATACATATATTTATGGATTGTGGCTATTAAAGGGTTAGTGTTTTCCTTAATGTTGGTTAATGTCAATGCGGAGAGAGAATTTGTTAAAATAATGATGTTACCAATTTTCTTATTTGTTGCCCATTTCATCGACTGCTTTATCGCGTACAGACCCGCTTCACATACTGTAGCTAGGGTGAAAGCGGAGCTCCTTGATAGTATGTCTGTCATCAAGACTACGCGATGTCATCAAGACTAAGCCTGCACCCATTTTATCATCTTTCAATCTACTTCCGTCAGTGTAAATGTAGATTGATATTTTTTTATTTATTCCCGACTGCTAAGGAAGGGTCCTCTTTAAATTATGCGGGGTTCCTGGTAAAGATTTTATTGATTGAAGAATTACTTATAAGTCTCGACTGTTATTCCTAATGAACTATTGGGCTTGTTTATTTTCTTTTTAGTTTTATGCAGTCGGGGTTTTTGTTTTTATAAATATATATTTTTTAACTATATCTTGTGTTGTAGTTGCTTTATAATGACCCCAAGTGTGAACAAAGGACCAAGGACTGAACCTCGAAGGCAGCCCATGGTCATGGTCTTTTCCAATATTATGTCGATATAATTAAATACAATAGGACCATACACTCTAATATTTTATATTAATTTCAGCTTGATACCTTCACGCAATCTCCAGATATGGTCTTAACAGACAGACGAACAACAAAAAGATCCTATAAGGGTTCTGTTTTCCCTTTGAGTTACGGAACCCTAATAAAATATAGATGGAATTTTGAACATCAATTCAAAGATAACGATACCTAATTTCATATTTTATTGTGACTATATAGTGATAGTGATGTGATTGTCGTTGTGGTGTATTTTTATTATTTTTATGGTTTTAGTGACGGCCGCAAAGTTAAGACCAATTGATAAGATCATCAAAATCAGTCAATTTGTGTGTTCAAATAAACATTACATTACCAGCGTTTATTTTTAGCCAACATGTCCCGTTTTTTACGGTGAGTTCCACTACTGTCCGTACTACTTACAAGAAATCTTTTTTATTGACTTTGCTTTTTTAATTGATTTTAATTTCCATCGAATTATATTTAGTTATACATTTGTATAACCACTCGCAAACACTTTACTATCTATACTCTAAAAATTTCAAAAATAATGGCTATGCGGTTTTGGTAAAATCTCGATTTTACCAAAAGATAAAATTTGGCAGAGCTGATTGTAAAGTACATACACATATAGTGTTAATTTGATATAATATTAACCGATCATAATATACTGTATTTTAATTATCTGTAGTATGCCATAGCAAGTATGCTATGGCAACATTGTTCTTTAATAGGCAGCTGTATTTGCTATATGGGGGGCCCCTTAAGCCTACTCCTGTGGTCGCAAGTCCCAGGCACTGCTCCAAGCTCATCAGTATTTGTATATTTTGTTATTTTAAAATGTAATTAAATAAAGTAATTTATACGAACTGCAGTTTTCTTCACATCATCCAATACAGAAGACAACAATAGACTGATAAACATATTACTCTCCTTTGCGTCACGCAGTGTTATAAGTAACAGAAAATATTTTTATATCAGAATTGAAAAAAAAAACACAATATCAAAATATATCCTATACTTTATTTATTACTTAATTACACTCAATAATTATAATTTGGTTCAGGCGGGTGATGCGGGAAGTGTCCAAATGGAGGCGGTCCACGAGGTGGGAACTGCGGCCTGAAGGAAGGTGGAGGCGGCCTCCAGGGCGGTGGAGGTCTCGCGCCAGGAGGGGGAGGGGGGCCGAAACCTGGAGGGCCAAAGGGAGGTGGGGGGAAGTGATGGAAAGGAGGCGGGGGGCCAGGCGGTGGAGGGGGGCCGGGTGGAGGCATTGACGTAGGGGGAGGTGGGGGAGCCATAGGTAGAGGGGGTGGAGGTCTGGCACTCATTGGCGGTGGGGGTGGCATCGGGGTAGGAGTGGGTGGTGGTGGAGGGGCCATTAGTATAGGACCCATTATGGTTGGCGGCGCGTCTGCGAAGAGTTGATGAGGACGGTCCGCATGTGATAGTGGATTTTGAGCGGCTAGTAACCTGAAAATAAATAAATTTATTGTTAAGTTAGTGTCTCTTAGATAAAATATTAGTTTATGCAGAATCATCCCACACACAGCAGGGTAGGCAAAGGGAACCTGGCAACCAAGTACACTGTGTTGCCATTAAGAGCTACAGGTGCGTTGCCTGCCTTTAAGGTGGGTTGGGCGCCGGAGCCCGGCATTACCCGGCATAAAGCCACTACTTCACGCCGGGTTTAAATGCCGGGGGTGGTAATGATCCGGTCGTGTCTGCCGATGCGTGTTGCCATTGCTGGCGACGTGACTCTACCACACGTACTTTAGTCGCCTCTTACGACACCACCAGTACCAGGATGATCCTATTCTCGGCCGGGATCACACGGCACAATATACATAATCATTGCTACATAATCATCTCTTCTTAACAAAATGATTGATTGATTTTTATAACAAGATCAATAAAAATCAAAATATAGAAGCAAAAGGTCATATTGTGCGCTTTTATACACGACATTATAATAATATGGTCTATATTGCTTGCAAAACTCTTCTACATTTTCAAATTTTTTCTTGTAACTTTTATATATGGCCGTCGTGGTGCAGGAGCGCGAGTGTAACTGTAAACGCTACAGCTGTAGGTGCGATTCCCACTCGGGGGAATGAATTTTATTACGTTTAAGTATTTTAATTTCTTTGCTCTAGGAGTCTAGACCTACCAAGGCAAAGCGCGGCTTTCACTTCCGCCACTCAACACGCAATGACTCAAAAATACGGCTGATAGTAGGGAATAATGTCTCAAAAATACGGCGGATAATAGGGAACAGAGTGTCTGAACACTAAAAAAGATTTATATAGTGAAGGTATTTATATATTTTACATACCTTTCAGCAGCAGACCCGTGCCTCTCTCCTTTAACATCCTTCTTAAATGCATACGACACCGAAATAGGTCTGTTGCACAAATATTGATTGTTCATGGCCTCTATGGCCGCGTCGGACGCTTCGAAAGAAGCGAAGTTTATAAATGCGAATGCTTTGGAGTTACCAGTTTCTGGATCTCGCATAACCTTGAAAAATAAAAAAAATGGGTTATAAATGACTATATATTTAAAGGATTTGGGTTCGATTCCTCTTGGGAGAATATTTAAATTGTGAAATTGGGTCACCCAACTTAACACTTTTAATTGCACAGAATAAAAATATAGTTTCTTAAAACTGGGGTCATCCACCCTACACTGATATTTGTGAAGCTGCAAAATAATGACATCTTTAAGAAGTAACACTTTTTACTTACAAAGTATATGAATTTAAATCAAAATTGCAGATATGTCCATGTTTAAAACTTCATTTTATTTGAACTAGGTGACAAAAAGTAATAGATAAGGGAACAATACCTTAGGTGTTTGCAATATAACACCAAATGCAGAAAATGTGTCATACAGTAATTTCTCATCAACCTCTGGATCTAAGTTTCCGATGAACACATTGGCACCCACATCCAGATTCTTTTGATGGGCTGATGCTTTATTCACTCTTACTGGTTTACCATATAGTTTTATCATGTTCATGACCTTAATTTAAAAAAAAATGTTATGTTAGGAATTTTGTTTTTTTTTTATTCATCAACTGACCCATATGTTGACAGTGACGGATTTACCAGCAGGCTGAGTAGGGCCTTGGACAGCAGTTTTTGGGGGTGGCAAATTTGCTAGTATTCATACATTTGCAACCTTAACGAAATTTAAAAGATTCCAGTAGAATTAATAATAATTTGAGGCCAGACAGGGGCACAAAGTGTGACTGTAAAACTGACACTGGTTGTGGGTTCAATCCCCACTGGAGGAGATGAAATATTTACTTAAAATTTATATTTCCATTTCTTCGCTCTGGTGTTGAGGCAAAGCGTGGTGTTGAGTTCTGCCTTTCAACACGCAATGCCTTCAGAATTCGGCAGAAAATGTGGAACGGAGCGTCTTAACACTAGGTTCCCTCTGTCTACCCTGCTGTATACAGGATACAATGTGAAGCTGATTGATTTGATTTATATTTATTCAGAAGATTTAGAGGTTTACATATGTCTTAACGAAAGAAGTACATATTTTGCCTATGATTTATCTTTCCTTTTACTTTAACACATGAGGAAACCTGGAGAGCAAGTATGAACAAGTATGCACAAACCGTAGCACATTTGTATATCATTAAAGATTGTTGTGTATATATATCTATATGTATTTGGATTGGATTATATGCACTAACAAAATGCTAAAATATGCATGCAAATATGTACAAAATATGCACAATCAAATGAACATTTATTATTACATTGTTACCGGACAGAATTTGAAATTTGGCGCCATTTCTGCAAAAACCTCTTTAGGCAGTTTGTCTGGTACTGTTGCTACATGCATCAAAGTTCTTTATTTCTTCAAGATCAGTAGTTACGTGTATGTGTATATGTGTAAGGTGATATAAAATTCACCTAGCTTGTATATGTCAATCAATCAATAAGTACCAAAATATGCAATAATGCTACTAAAATTATATTATATGCATTTGAATATGCAAACATACAAAGGAATATAATCCAATGTTTCATGATAACACATCCACTATATAAAATTGATGTTTATATGTAAGTTTTTGTCATGATGTGTAACTATCATTTATTTTTTTTTACTAAATGAGGTTGTCATGGCAAAGGTCACAAGGGTGTGACTGTAACGCGACAGTTGTTGGCTGTGGTGAGAATGAATTATTGCTTATTAATTATTATACATTATTTCTTTATTTCTTTGCTCTGGCAAGAAGGCAAAAGCCTAGAGTTGAGTTCTGCCACTCAACATGCACCACCTTGAAAAATTTGCCAGAAAGTGGGGAACAGTGCCTACTCTGCTGTGTGCTGTGTGAAGCGGTGAAAGTGATTTGATTTTAAATATAATTGTAACCAGTAATATTCATATGAATGGGCAAGATTCATATGGGCTAAGATTCATATATTGTAATAAATATACAGAATATAAAAATTTGCCTACTTTTATTGCATAATCTGCATCCTCCTCTCCCATGAATTCCACAAATCCATAGCCTTGATGCGTTTGTGTCACACGATCTTTGGGCATATGGACATTGACTGAAATTAAATAATATTTTATTTATAAATATAATTTATATTTTACATAAAATTAATGAATGATGTATTTTATTAAGTTTATAAATAGTTCTGTTTGAGAATTATCACTATTTTTTTTATTTGGTAATTTAGACTTTATTTAAGGTCATAGTGCAGAATCATATTATCTGACTTAAATGCATAGATTCTGGGTTCAAATTTTATTTGGGGTGATAAATTACTTTCAATTCTTACTCTAGTAACAAACATAAGACAGCACTGAGTTTTGCCACTCAATATTCAAGTTGTCCAAAATTTTGTAGGAAATAGTGACTTAATTTTATTTTCTCTCTAACTACCATACGCTAAAAAAAACATACTACAACGTAACATATTGAGAAAATTTGTGTATTAGACTGATCCTGTTATAAATATTAATTAAAGGCCATATACCAATTTACAGTACTTTTAAGTAAACAAGTTCCTTATGGAAGATATTAATATCAAATTATTGAATTAATAAATTATTGAACCCACCCACAGGTCCAGCTTGTACAAACAGCTCCCATAGTAAGCTTTCTGTGACTCTGTCGTCCAAGCCGCCAACATATATAGTAGCATCTGAAGATCACAAAAACGTAATAGATATTACAAAGCAATTAAAAATAATAATATAACATGTAACTTAGTAAGATTCAATGTATAATTTCATGTAAATATCTACGTATTGAGATAAATAATAGAAACATCGGCCAGATATAACCTAAAATAGATCGATTTATTAAATAGCACTTCTAGGTCATTCAAACGGGAAAGAGAAATAATTCTACATTACCTTGATTTCTTTCTGCTATAGGACCAGCAGCCATTATTATTTTTTAGTCAAAATACGCAATTTAAAGTTTAATTTGTTGACATGACAACAAATTACTGAACTGACGCTGTCGCTGACATATTTCTAGGCACAGATTACAGATAATTAATAGAGCACAGACTAGGGATGTCCGATGATCATCGATTTTCGATTAACATTGATCGATGTTTTAAAATCGATGTTACATTAACTAAAACATCGTAATATCGATGTCAGCAGGGACATATAATCGATGTTTAATCGCGTACATGTGGTATCAAAATTATAATTTTTACAGTCGATTGAAAAAATATTGGAACATATAATGTATTTTACTCCCTAATGTTTTAAATGTTTAATAATTTTTCGATTTTCGGATCATTCTAGGAATATATCTATTTTCCTTAGCGAGGATTAGGGGTTTATCAAACCTTATGTAATGGCTAGGTTTATCCATAGTATGCTCACACACAGCTGGTTTTGATACATGTCCATTCTTGATATCGGAGATGTGTTCCTTACCCTAACAACGATGCTTCTCTTTGTTTGACCGATGTTTGATAAGCAACAATCACAATCTAGTTTGTATACACCTGCACATTGTAAAAGAATGTTACTTTTCACTGGTCTCAAGAATTGGCTCACTTTTTTGTTAGGCTTGAATATAGTTTTTTTAGAAACTCTTCTTAAGATATTGCCAATGCTGTCTGTAACCCCCTTCACATTCCTTAGCTCCAAATGTGTATAATACAAAAAATACGTAATTAATCCGGTTAAAATAGTTTCATTTAAAATGTGTAATAATCGTGAAAATCAAAGATCTTATTATGTCAAATCATATACTTAGATCTATAGCCCCGTGATTTCCTAAAAAAAAAGTATTTCTACAATTATTTAAAAAGAGATATGGCCGTTTATATCGTAAAAAACGCGTATTTTAACAGCACAAAGGAAATCAAAATTAATAAGATACTTTCGCTCTACAGTAAGTACTAGCTAAGGGAGAAATCTAAAAACCTATATACATGTTTAAATCCTAAAAAACAATTGCCTGACGGTGGGGCAAAATTTGATTTTAAAGCCACTATCTTCGAGTGAGGTATCAGATGTAAGGGCTCTGGCTTTTTGTACGGAACCCTCGGTGGGCGAGCCCGATTTGCGCTTGTCGAATCGTATTGTCGTATCGATGTTGGCTAACATCGATGGCTCAGCTTCGATTGAACATCGATGTTTTTCTAACATCGGGCTTCCGTAGCACAGACAGACAAGTCACTCGACGCTATTTAAAATACGGTAGTTATCGTACCTAATTTACTAAATGTAATTGAAATTACAAGGATGAGTACAATTTTCGTTGAATAATATCGCTAAAAATAATACTTTAATATGTGTGTGCTTTATACATTTAAATAGATACCTTTATTACTTTCTGGTTTTTAAAAGAATACAAATAATTTATTTAAAAAAAAATAAGAATAATTAGAGAGGCCATCGTGACGCAGTGGTATAGGCTATGGTTTTATGTTCGATTCCCACTCGGAAGACTGGAATAATTTGTAAGATGTACAGAATATGTGTAAAAAGTTAAAACAAATCTATTTCTGTCCTTACCTGTGGTACTATTTATATTTTGTTATCTGTTGTTAAGAGATAGATAAAAAATTACACTACATGAAGTTTAAGTGGTCTGTTTATTTATTTTCATTTCATTTAGCATTCTGACTTTGTGTTGTTCGTTATTTTCCATTGCATATTTAAAATATTATATGAAAAATAGACATGCAAAGCGCGGCCAATATAATATCATCGTTACTTTGGTTTAAAGATGATTCACATCCTAGTGAAGACCTTAATTCGCAAATAATAGAACAATTTGTCCAAAATGTAGAAGATTTTAGTTCTCAGTATGGGAGCGAAATAAGTGTATCGTATACTGCAATAAATCTCCGAGGTCCTCCTTCTAATTTTCCGGATTATGGTGACTATCCACAAGCCTTTGTTATGGTATGTTAACTTATTTTTTTTACAAAAATAATCGTAAATAAACAAATAATAATATGCTATAAAATGTGGAAATTTTAAAATTTCATTATTTTTAATATTTATTCTTATTCCAATTAATTGTCAATTTTAAGTAAGAAATAACAACATCTCAGTGATCTATGTATTTTCTTATAGAGAACTTATGGTACATGGTGGGATGAAGCTCCCTCAGTTCAAAAGGATTACATGCCACAAAATAGCGCAATACCAAGTCAAGATTTTGTAGGTTTGTACACACTAAATATTTCGCTATATTATATTTAAACAATTTTAAAATTACTTATAATAATAAATGTGAGTTTATATAGTTTTTGGCTTATATTGTTATATTTTTAACAAAAACGAAGATTGATTCATAATATTATTCTCTTTTTACTTAGCATATCACCCAAATATATTTTTAGTTAAAAAAAATAATAGTCATAATATTTAGTTATAAAAAATATATATCAATAAATATACACAATGAACAATATAAATAGTAAGCATTTGGCTTTTTTTAGTAAAATAACATAAAAAAATGTTTCTCATTCTAAATACAGAAGTTTCATTTGAAAGAGCTGTATATCCACTAGAAGTGGCAATCTTTGAAACATATAATCCAGGTGCCTTGGTTAGGATATGGGCTTTAGGGACTTCATGGATGTTGTTATGGGAAGGTGAACCTGAATATGTTGGTGATACACCGAGGATATTCAGTCCGCCTATTAGAGAAATAAAATGTGCTGTAAGGTTAGTTTTGGTATTTTAAAATATTTATATAAAATGAATATTAGGTTGTTTGCTGAATTTTTTTAAAATTTTTATCTTAAGATATATTAACAACATTATTTAAAATTTATTAAGTAAATCTAGGCAGTGCATCTTTAGTAGCAGAACTCGACACCACATTTTGTGTTGGGAATGAAAATAAATCATTGTGTCAAAATGGGAAATGAACCCACAACCATTGTGTTTACAATGAGATGTTGTTTTACAGTTTCACAATAGCCTCTAAATTAAACATACATATCTATTAAATAAAATCACATTCCTGTATTTTATGTGAAAGTTATTATTAAATAGTTACAATTGTAATTTAATTATCATTAAAATTAAAAGGACAATTAAAATATATTTTTGTTTTTAACAGAATATTAAGGTTGGAATTTAACCACCGACTACTGCCATATTATACAGAGTTAGATGCAGTATTACTAAAAGGAATAGTGCCAACAAATTTGATTGCTGTGAAAAATAATTTTGCATATTCTACAATTTTTTATAGAAAAGATAATGCATTGACTGATAAAGGTAAGATTTTTTTTTATATTATCATTAAGTCATCAGCCTCTTCAAAATTGGTTTAAAAATTTGTACTACTTTAAAGGAAAGTAGAGGGCACTTTTCATAATGGTTTCTGGACTGTAAACATGACAGGTTGTGAGTTTGATTTCCAATTGAGGAAATGAAATATTTAATATTTTCATTTGTTGTTTTGCTACGCAACACGCAATGTCTCCAGAATTCAGAGGATAATGAACATGGTGCTTCTTGACACTAGATTCGCCAGCTGTGCGCGGGATACAGCACGAAGCTAACGTTTTTCTTTGTCTAGTATAACAACAATTTTAATAACTTATTTGTTAATTGTAGATCACGATCATTATTTTAATCACAACTGGGCCACCATGATATTGTTATCAATAAAATATCGTGTAAAAGTGTAGGTAGTTGTTTAAGAGTGTATTTTTATTGTATAGTCATGGTTGTATTCAGAGATGTTTTCCATGATTTTTAGTTTTTGTACGAAGGTTTTTTTATGTTTGATTCTTAAATTTCACTTGAAATCCACCACTACATTTGACAATTAGACCACCCGATTACCCCCATTTCTACGCCCCCATGTGTACGGTAATACCAAATTTTAAATATTCCTATATTTTAAATAAAATAAATAAATCATCTTCACGCTGTATCCCGCACACAGCAAGGTAGGCAGAAGGAACATAGTGTTAAGACACTCCGTTTTCCCCACTTTCTGCCGAATTCTGGAGGCATTGCGTGTTGAATGGCAGAACTCAACGCCGCGCTTTGCCTCGAGACCAGAGCGAAGCAATGGAAATATAAATTTAAGTAAATATTTCATTTCCTCGAGTGAAGATCGAACCCACAACCAGTCGGTTTTACAGTCACACTTTGTGGCTCTGCGCCGCGACTGGCGCATCAAAAATTAGGAATATTTGGTGGAAATAATAAAATCTGTGTGAAACGAAATTGATTAATTAATTTATTTATAAAATATTGCATTTTATCAAAGATTTACTTACTATAAGCAATAGGTCAAGGATCAGATACACAGTGGAAGATTTGCATACAATATTTTCTTTTACACATAATAACGTTGATAATCTAAAAATAAACATTAATACATATTTATGCTTCACTACACAACACTGGCTAATTTAGGGTTGTACTTTTTATAACTTTAAAGCTTGTTTCGTAAATAATATACTTTTTAATTTAGAAATGTATTTACATTTCAAGGTTTAATTAAGATTTACTTTTCCTTTCAATAAATATTGTTATCACGAAACGAAAAAAATGTAAATAAAAATATTTTAGGATAATCATTAAATAATAAATTAATTTGTAAAACATTCCTATTAAGCAGAGAGAAACTAGTAAAAACATCGCTATTTTTTCTTTTTCTTATTCCTCACTGAAACAAAGAACTTAAAGTATACAATATATTACACAGAAAAAAATACAAAATATTACACAGATGCACCGTGAAACTAGATAAAATACACAAAACTAAACAATATTTGACCTTTGGTAAATTATTAGCTATTTTTTTTTATTACGGCGTGTACCAAAATTATAGATAAATAGTGAGAGTCTAATGTTGAGACACTCCGTTTCCCACTTTTCACCGAATTCTGGAGGCATTGCGTGTTAATTGGCGCAACTCAACGCCGCGCTTTTGCTTCGACACCCGAGCAAAGAAATTAAAATATTGAATATTTCATTTCCGTTTACAGTCCCACGCTTGTGCTTCTGCGCTACGAATGGCCTCAATAAAAAATATAGTAATTCTACAATTTTCCAGTATTGTCAACCCTAACACGCACGTGACTGTCATTATAGACATCAGACTTGCAAACTTATGACGCGGGAAGCCTCAGATTGTTTTATAGCCCCTTAGGTCATCTTACCTTGATTATTACGCGTTATACATATTAAAATGTACATTAAGATGAAATAGGAAATTTTAATTTTAAATTGCATTTTATATTAAGAAGACTCTGTTATACGGCAGCGAAACGTGGGTTATTACATAGAAGAAAGAATGAAAGAAAGATGAATGCTGTGGAGATGTGATCTCTTCGTAGGATATGCGGAGTCAGCTTACCTGATCGAATCCGCAATGAAGAGGTACACAGAATGGCAGGTACTAGCGAGGATGTCACGGTGAGAATGAAGAAGAACGTGCTCAGCTGGTTTGGGCACGTCGAACGAATGAGTGATGAAAGAATGGCAAAAAAGATTTATGATGGAAAAGTGAGCGGTAAGAGAGGTAGGGGGAGACCTCGGTTGACCTTCGAAAACACAGTATCGAAGATACTGGAGGAAGGTCACGTAAAAAGCATGAGGATCCCCCGAAGGGCATGTATGAAGAGGTTGTTGACAGTGGACGAGGCGAAAGAGGTATATAGAGACTGTAGCGTTTGGCGCTCCGTTCTCTCTGACTCCTCGCAAGGGATAAAGCGTGAAGCTAAGTTAAGTTAAGTTATATTAAGAAGGTTTTAGGTTCAAATTAGGTTTTTTAAAACGTGAAAATCATAAGCACAGTTTATTAAATGAATGTAAATTTGCTCTGAATTTCTTGTGTATACTTTACGTGTATACTTTAGATTATTTTTTTTAATTTTCTTAATGTCTTGCCTAAATGAATAATTTTTAGTTTAATTTTCAAGTTTGGCATATTAGAGCGTTATCTGTTAGATTAGAGAGATAGCTAATAGTAGAACAGTAGAGCCAGACCATCGTTACTTTATAAAGCCTGAAAGTTTCTGTGTTTATACACCCTAAACTGGTAAGGACTATCAGGGGATATGGGGTTTGGGTGGTGGTTTCTTTGGCAGTTATTAGGTTACTAAGATACAAAAAATATTACCTAACTTTCGTTAAATTATAAAGCTCATTTTTTTATATATTCTTGGAAATAATATTAGAAATGACGTTGTCCAGTGCCAGACAGCATGGCTATAAGTCCCTGCCAGAAATAAAAATATTAGTACCTAACTAATAAAAAAAATTAAAATAAAAAAAAAAATCTTGTAGAAGAAGATATAGACATGAAAAGCGGAGCTATTTCTGTCTAGATCGGTACATTTTATTTTGAGCTTAAAAACGTCCGTCTGACCACGCTGAAGCTTGTTTATTATATATGTACAAAAATCAAATTAAATCAGCTTCACGCTGTATACCGCACACTGCAGGGTAGGCAGAGGGAACCTAGTGTTAAGACACTCCGTTCCCCACTTTCTGCCGAATTCTGGAGGCATTGCGTGTTGAGGGGCCGAACTCAACACCGCGCTTGTCCTCGACACCAGAGCGAAGACATGGAAATATAAATTTAAGTAAATTGAGTGGGGATTGAACCCACAACCCTTCTGGTTTTTTACAGTCACACTTTGTGCCCTTGCGCCACGACTGGCTTCGTTATCAGTTTTGTACATATATATCCTCCTCGTTATATATGTACAAATCTGAATTAAAAAGAAAATAGATATATAATATGTAATCATGACATTTTTCAATAGTAAAATTTACCTAATTCTACTTGCTTAGGAAACGTATTGTTTCTATAATTATAAACTTTGAACGATATGAGTAAAACCTGTAAATTTGCAAATTAAAATTGTTTTAATTTTCATCTCGTTAAAATATCAAGCCAGTCGTGACGCAGGGGCACAAAGTGTGACTGTAAAATTTAATGGTTGTGGGTTCGATCCCCACTCGAGGAAATGAAATATTTACTTACATTTATATTTTCATTTCTTCGCTCGCAAAACGCGGCGTTGCCGTTGAGTTCCGCCAGTCAACACGCAATGCCTCCAGAACTTGGTGGAAAATGGGAAACGGTGTGTCTCAACACTAGGTTCCCTCTGCCTACCTTGCTGTGTGCGGGATACAGTGTGAAGCTAAATTATCTCGTTAAAATTGACCTTCGCCACGATTAATATAAACAATCATTAACACTTAAGGTCGACTTATAGTGCATTAATTTCCTTATTTTGTAACAAAATTCAATTAGATTCGTTTACATTATTCTATAAAGTAAAAGATTTAACAATTTTATAGTGAATAATTATAACATTTGAAGAATTTTAGGCCAGTTGATGCGCAGGGGCACAAAGTGCGACTGTAAAATCGACTGGTTGTGGGTTCGATCCCCACTCGAGGTAAAGTGCGGCGTTGAGTTCCGCCTTCAGACTTGTGGAACGGAAAGTGGGGAACGTAGTGTCTTAACACCTGCCTATCTTGCTGTGTGCGGGATACAGCGTGAAGCTGATTTATCTTATTTGGAGAATTTTCGTTAAATTTTATTATTATATTATTATTAATTTATTTGTTAAATTTTACCAGAAAGAACAATTGCGTCACGAATGCATGCCAAATACGGCAGTGGCACAGCGTCTAATTATCAATATGATAGTTATGGGTTTGATTCCAACTCGTGGATTTTTTTTATTGTTTTAATGTATATAAAAATAAGACTGTAAAGCACAATAACACCAAGTGCTACAGCTGCTATAGAATATGTCCTATAAATTATATAAAAATTAACTCGAGTGACTTACTAGTAACAGTTGAAGATTAACACTATTCAAATCCTGGCTCCTTCATCAGAACAGCTCGATGATACCCTATTACGGTAATGTCACCTAAACTACGTATAACTCATGTATACGCACGTATATCATGAAACTTGACTCATGATGTCAAATTCAGATTCTAGGATTTTATTACATAGTTGGTTTAAAAATAAATATCCAATAAACATTATTATTTAAAATGGTAATATTTATAGTCTTACTTAAGTGTTTATGTTCAAGTAAACATTTTAAATGACAATAACCTATTTTTAGTGTCAACGTTTTAGAATTATTTGCCAACTTATCAGATTATGACGAAGCTTAGTATGTGATATTCATGAAGTCATTATATTATCATACTATAAATTTTAATACTTTGTTCTTGCTTGGTTCTTTGATCTAAATGATGCTTGTGATATGCTTTCGCTTTAAGAATATAAATAGGTCAAAATTGTACTTAAATTGCATCAGCCATCGATATTTGTACCACCTTGAGACGTTGTTTAGACTAGTTGATACTATTACCACAATTTTTTGTCAACATCCGAAGGATTCTCATGTTTTTACTTGACCTTCTTCCAGTATTTTTAAAAATAATGTCAATTGTAAATGTTTTATTGCAAATTAACACGCAATGCCTCCAGAATTCGGCAGAAATTGGTGAACGAAGTGTCTTAACACTAGGTTCCCTCTGCCTACCCTGCTCTGTGCGGGATACAGCGTGAAGCTGATTTTTTTTTAAATAAAATAACATATGTGTGTAGTTTGTTTGATTGAAAATTATATACGCGTAATATCTGACTATGACTTGAGACTTGAATACCTAGTGAGACATTTTTATATTATTTTTGTGGCGGAACCTCACGCTGTAATTTGTATAACAATACTCGTGAGTTTAATTCGAAGTTAAGCCATTGTGCAAATAGATAAATTTTAAATACAATATTATATATATTTCTTATTTTGTATTTAACTATACATTATTTTCAGAATTCCTAAAGAAAATGATGGCAGTGAATCGTCATGAAAAATTAATACAACCAATCGACGTATCGACAAATGACGCTCTTATTGACACGGGGCCTCCGTTAGGTGCATTTCAACAGTTACCGGTAAGTTCTACCGGTTACCGACAGTTAATTACTTACATATATTCTATATACGGGGAACGGAATCCTAACACTAGGTTCCCTCTGCCTACCCTGCTGTGTGCGGGATACAGCGTGAAGTTTTAAAAAATATGTTATAAAGGCCAGTCGTGGTGCAGAGGCACAAAGTGTGACTGTAAAATCGACTGGTTGTTGGGTTCGATCCCCAATCGAGGAAATAAAATATTTTTTTACATTTATATGGAAATCTGATGGGGCAAGGTCAGGGCTATACGGAGGATGCATCAACACATTCCAGACAAGCTCTCTTAAATTTTGCCGCGTGGCTATAGATGAGTGCTGATTGAAAAACGGCGGGAACTAGTTATTTTTTTTATGTATTGCATCTTCAGAATGTCACACTTGATGGTATTAAAACCAGCCAGCTACATACAGTACCTACAATCAAAGAGGTTTGATTACTAATACTATATTCAAAATACGAAAATACTTTTGCCCCCACCTATTATATAAGTACATTGCAAACGTATATTATCTTTATGCAGTAGAACGCAGTTATGTTACATCTAGCAATGGAAACTTTACAATTGTTGCAACACCCATCCAATGGAATAATGACTATAAGTGAATAATCTCTTTATTTAACTTCATTGTGTTGTGTAAATAATATTATTTTATATATTGAAACAATCATTTAATTGTAGTGGAAAATTTACACAACATATTAAAAAATAAACATTATTGAGAAACATATAAAAAAGGCGATCATTATTTACAATCATTGAACGATGCTTCAACGGGAAACGTTTAATATACTAAATGCAGCGTTAAGTTATTCCACCTATATTATAATGTCTATCACTCGCGGCTTCGTCCGCATACCGTCTATAGTATTTTTATTATGCTGCATTTGCCAACAGATTGATACATTCAATCATAAATACTACGTGGCTTTATGATAGGACGTCATCGGCGGCAAGGGCGCCCCCCGCGGGACTCGAGCCTATGCTTACCGTAAACAGAGCGTTGGATTATTTTAATTTTACATTTTCTCGTAAAGTATAGGTCCAAATGAAATGCTTTAAAAGCCAAAGCTTATCTTTATTGGAATAACTTTCGCTTGTGAGTTTCGTTATCTTGAACGTTGAAATATCACCTTTCAATTTTTTATTATTTTTTGTCACAAAATGTATAATTGTGACTTATTTATAAGACTAGCGGCCCGCCCGCAGCTACAATCGAAATTCGAAATTCAAAAATAAATAAAAACAAAATACTAATGGCGTCAAACCCTTTAATAGTAAAAATCAAATAACATATAGGGGAGAGGGGGGTAGCTTAGAACAGGGGCACCTTTGAAAATATGTGTTAACAGAGCTATTTTAAAAAGAAATTTTGGTAGATTTTTTGAGTAGTGGCAGCATTAATCTGCACACGTGTCACTTGTCACCGCTGATATATAAGAACCAGTTGTTGAGTTACGAGGAGTGTTTGATTTTGAGTAAAATTTTATGCATTTTTAAATAAACGCGTAAGGATCGCAGGAATCCAATTCAAGGTATACGGTTTTATTTTTTTCTCTTTTAGTTAGAATGTTTCATATATCATGCAATAAACTAGAAATTACTACAATTTTTAAACTTTTACTTGAAAAAAAAAAACTTTTGTATTTTTTCAAGTACCACTGAGGCAGCTTTAAACAAAATAAAGGGGGCAGTTTTGAATATTATTATAAATGTAAAAAAATACCGCGAAAGAAAAACAAAACTATACTGAACTTTTCTTCACAAGAAACTGACTCAAAAATGCATTTGGAATCAGAAGAGGAAGTGACAATTTACTGTGAAGAGAATGAAGATACTGACACCTGTGCGTATGAAGACTACGAAATGGAATTAGACTACATCTTAATAAATATTGGAGACTTCGTTTTAACGAATGTTTCATCATCTGTGAATAGTAAAAAAGTATCTTGTATATTTTTTTCTTTCCTGAGAAAGTGTTACGTTAGTTTTTCAAAAGTCTTACGTAGACTAGACTTGAGGCCAGTCATGGCGCAGCGGCACGAAGTGTGACTGTAAAACCGACTGGTTGAGTTCTGCCACTCAACACGCAATGCCTCCAGAATTCGGCAGAAAGTGGGGAACGGAGTGTCTTACTTAACACTAGGTTCCCTCTGCCTACCGTGCTGTGTGCGGGATAAAACGTGAAGCTGATTTACGTAGACTACATCCCCCAATTTCAGTTGCTGGTTACGTCACGTACTACATCCATGTTTTCCTTTAAATTTAATTTTTATAAGTTCAAATTAGGGTAGTAAGCTGTTTATTTAAAAAATATTTTGTTTTATTTTCATAATATTAGATTTATTCTATGATTGATCCCATAATGTTAATTACTTCTACGAAGCCCAAGCTACTTTTTTGTTTGTTCGTTTTTTAAAGTCTATTAATGATATTAAAGTTTTTTAACACTAGTACTAGTACAATCGCAATATTAAACCAGATATATTATTTTTTTAAGTTAACATGTTACCGATATTTGATCTCCATCGTTTCTAATGTTAAGTTTATTAATAAAATTACTTAAAAGTTTGATAAGCCTTTTAATTTCATTGAATTCGATGATAGTTCAAAACTGTCCCATATATGTTCAAAGCTACCCCGGAAGGGAGGCAGCTTTAAACATTTGAGTACTGCTACTAAAGTTGATATTGCACCTTTAACTTATATATTTTTCTACATATGATGCTACGATTTTGTGGCACAATAGTTTTACTAAGCATTGTAAAAACTGTAGAATTTTTAGATATGACAAAGTTTAAAAATCGTTCGAATGTGCCCCCTTCTCCCCTACATTGTACGTGTACTAATTAGAAAAGATTCATCTTTGCATGTAATAGTCAATCGACAATCTAAAACAAAATTAAAACTGGAAATCATATAACTATCTTTAATATCAATTGAGATTCCAATTTATATCGCCTTGTTATAAATTTTATAGCTTACAATTGTAAGCTAAATCTGTTATTATAATAAGATGTTTTGTTCGTTGCTGGTATAAATAAAATGATTGACAGCTAATGTTAGCGGTTGTAAACTACACTAGATACTACGGTCAAGTTTTGTTTACAACAAATCGATATATGTTTAAAAAAATCTTAATTTTGTAGAAAAACAACTTTCACTATTGATGAAATAATATTGTATTTTTAGTATATCATGTAAAATTTGCAAAGAAATAGGTATTTTTAAATTTGCTTGTGGTGACTTACAAAATTTGTATCTACAAATTTTACCCTGTAAATTAAAAAACATGTACTTTCATACTTATTTATGACTAAATATGTTTACTAATTAATTACCAGGGCTGCTTATTTTAAAAATACTAAATTAAATATAAAACTAAACTATATCTAAGACTTCAGAGATAATTACTAAGAATTATCGTTTGGCAAGAGAGAATGTTATTTATTAAAAATGTTAAAAAAATTTAATATGCGAGTTCGAGTCCCGCTACGTTCAAAATTTTTATACGTTTTCTAATTAACTAAGTGTGGAGAAACACTTAGGAAAGGAATTATATCGTGTTCATTATCTTTTAGAGGCCAGTAGTGGCGCAGGGGCACAAAGTGTGAATGTAAACCGATTGGTATTCGATCCCCACTCGAGGAAAGTTGTGAGTTCCTCCACTCAACACGCAATGCCTCCAGAATTCGGCGGAAAGTGGACAACGGAGTGTCTTAACACTAGGTTCCCTCTGCCTACTCTGCTCTGTGCAGGATACAGAGTGGAGCTGATTTAATTTGGATTTTTTATTCTCTTACGTTCAAAAATAGATACTTGTTGTGAGATGTTTAATTTATCAGCTACGAATAATTCTGTAGGTAGGGTACCTACCTACCTTATACATTTTAACAACGGAAAATTCCTTAGTGTTCGAATTTATATTGAGCATTTAGTAAGGATATGTAAGATATTCAGCTTTTGTGTTTTACTTATTTAGTTCTTGTAACATTTTATATTAGACTTTTTTTTCAGTTTCACGCTATATCACGCATATAGTAGCGAAGGCAGCTAGGTTAGTAGTTATTAGTTAGAAGGCTGAAGACTTGCGTTTTGCGTCATTGCGTGTTAAGTGGCAAAAATCAAAATCAAAATGGCACATCCATCGCGTCTACACATTTTTGACACTGCGTTACGATGACTGATAGTAGTATCGCCGTACACTGCTACTATATTAGACATTTTTTATATTTTTATTGCTAAATAGTGGCAAGGCAAGAAACTTTTGTTAAATAAGAATAGATATGAAACTAATATCTATTAATACTTGAAAAAAAACTAATATTTGAAAAAAAAAATGACTTAAAGAAAATAAAAAATTAGAACTTAATACTTTTCTACTCGAGTTCAACTACAATTATAAAACTATAATAGTAATCTTATTCACTTAAACTGTATATTGACGTAATGAAGGTTAAAGAAATATTGAACTCAATATAATATGTCCGCTGATAGAAAACTTAAAAGTGTGTCTGATCTAGATTCTAGACTGATTTACGATTTCACTAAAGGTTTGTTATAACGAAATCAAACAGATCGAGATTTTTACTGAACTTACATTTCTTTTCAGTACATAAAAACCATTAAGCGTGTACAATGTATCTCTTAAAATCTAATACGATATGTTATTCTAGAGCAGGGGCCCAACCTTTTCTTGATCAAGGACCACTTTTATATCATCCTTGGTAGCAGGGACCACTATGCATGTAGGTATAATAAAAATTAACTGTGATAATCAAACAGAAACTTCTGCTCACCATCCCCAGTCATAGAATTTAAATCGTTCACGGACCATATTTAGGCTTCTGCGGACCACTGGTTGGGAACCAGTGTTCTTTCTCTTTCCGCTCCAAATCTAAACTTGCATCTCGAATTTTCCGACTACGGGAAGCATCATTTTTGTAGTGTCAGCTGGTGGTAGTTCTATATACTTATTTTCAAAAATATCTTTTAATTATACTTATTTAGAAAACGTATAAAAATTTGAACGTAGCGGGACTCGAACCCGCGCCTTTTGAAAACCGACCAGGCGCTCTGACCACTAAGCCATACGTTCTGTCCACTTCCACGTCCACGACCACTAAGCCATATGTTGTTATGGCTTAATGTGTCAGAGCGCCTGGTCGGTTTCCAGGAGGCGCGGGTTCGAGTCCCGCTACGTTCAAATTTTTATACGTCTTCTAAATAAATATTTTATAAGTGTGGATTAACACTTTAAAAATGTTTAAAATATTTAATAAATAGTATTCTCTCTTGCCAGACGATAATTCTTAGTAATTATCTTTGGGTAGCGGAAATTCGTAAAAATCTCTCTACAGAGATGCTAACAACATAAATAAGTTGTAACAAGCGTATAAAAATTTCGACGTAGCTTGATGAGAACGTATGTGCAAACAACCTTTAGCCGTTTCCATCTGATTATGCGGGTGAAGCCGCAGGTAAACGCTAGTATTGTATAGTGAGAATTCTGATACCACATAACAATGGTCTTATACTATATGCACCTAAAAGAATAAGAAATGTTTATAAGCCATTTGAGACGGAATATATTGGTAACAAAATTTGTATGAACTATTCAATATAGTATTATGAAAAAGAAACGTGCCTTGTAACATGACTTTGTGTAATAATGACATAACATGTGAAAATTAGTAGCGAATTAATATTGGATTCGCACTCCAGTGATACGTTAAATTTAGTATTTTAGTTTTTCTGAACATTAGTGATTTTCGGTATACTTATAAAATATATGGACTTTTTAAGTGCTGATAAATAATTTACTTACACGATGATTAGAGAGTTTAGGCCAGTCGTGGCGCGTGGTTGTGCATTCAAGTCCCACTCGGAGATTAGAAATTCGGCGGAAACTGGGAGGCAGTGTCTTAACACTATGTCCCCTGTAACCTGGTACATGTAAAATACGGTGTGATTTAAAAAACATGAAACATTTTTTTAACTTATAGAAGAAACAATTGGCTTGTTAGTTTAGATATGCATTATGTATGAAATAAAGTCATATATCTTTAAATTTTTTCCAGGCTAAATGGTTTTTGACATATACCTCATTCAGTATTTTTCTTTCCTAAGTGTGGAATAACACTTTAAAAATGTTTAAAAATATACCTCATTTGTCGTTCAATTCAACAGAACTGTAACAAACAATGCTCTGTTATCTACTAGTATAGATGGTAGGATATATAAAGATTACGTTAGTCACTGCATGTGAAACTTCAGTTATTTAGTTTAACTGTTTTTTTTAGCTTTTTAGTTTATTATTTTTGGGCAGTCGGTATTTTTGGTTAAGTTCACATTTACCCTTGAACCTTTAATTGACATAACGTGTTAAGGGATAGAAATCAACCTTACGACTTATCTCAACAGAGCAGGGACTAACAAAGAATCGAATACACAACTATTACGTTAACAATTTAACAGTTAGACGGTGTTCCACTGCACCAAGATGGTATCTGTTCTGATGATTATTATCACAAAATTATTCATTCATTCATCCATTTTTTTGTAACATGCAATTGATTATTTTTCAAGATAAAGTTTTAATGCATATTCCAAGGCCAGCCCTTCTTGCCTCACAATAAAATGGCGATACCGGAAATTAGAATAATAACGATTCTATTTACTTTTTGAATGATTGAAATATCTGAATTTGATTTCCGCTTTTTAAAAAATGTAACATATATCTTTTTCCTGATTTTAGACGGCATTTTTTTGTGATTTTTTTAGATTTGATTTACTTAGATAAATTGATAGAGTAAGTACCGTGATTGTACTAATAAAAATTTTATTGAAAAAAATACATAAGTATATATAGATACTATATAGTAATGTAATTTATTTGTGGGTGAATATTTGAAGATAGACATATTCGGGGTTCGTAAAATTAATTCAAATATTGTGTCCAATTACAACATTTATAGGTTTAATATGATGTTTATAGAGGCGACTATTGAAGGAAACCAAACGCACACTTGTTGGACTACTCTATAGGTTTAAATCTGAAGCTGAAAATTTTCGTCAAACGGTAATGAGATATATAGCATATGGTAATTAGCATTAAAAAATGGTAATTATGCTTTTTTTTTTATGGAAAAGGACAAGGCAAACGAGCGTTCGGGTCACCTGATGGTAAGTGATTACCGCCGCCCACGGCCCCGTGCAACACCAGAGGAGCTACAGGTGCGTTGCCGGCCTTTAAGGTGGAGATAGACGCGCTTTTTGAAGGTACCCATGTCATATCGACCTGGAAACACTGCCGCGGGTAGGCCATTCCACAGTTCCGTGGCGCGTGGAAGGAAGTTCCTACGAAACCGCACCGTAGTGGATTGCCATGTATCCAGGTGGTGTGGATAATATTTCAACTTATGGCGTACTGTGCGGTTAGAAAATTCGGCGGCAGGTAACAGGTCAAACAGTTCTTCAGAACACTTCAGATGCTTCGTTATTAGTGATTAGAAACAAAATTAATAATATACTGGAATCGCATATTTATTAGTCTTTTATATAATTAATTATCAAAAAATCTATCTGTTTGCCAAATATTCAAAAAGAACATATTTAACAAGTCAAATGGTAAGATTTGATGAAATTTTTGATGTGCTGCGACCGCATGATAATGGGGTCCAAATATAATTTATTATCAGGCTTTATATCAGAGATTGCCGTGTGATCCCGGCCTAGAATAGGATCATCCTGGTACTGGTGGTGTCGTAAGAGGTGACTAAAGTACGTGTGGTAGAGTCACGTCGCTAGCAATGGCAACACGCATGGGCAGACTCGACCGGATCATTACCACCCCCGGCATTTAAAACCGGCGCTGAGTAGTGGCTTTATGCCACTGCGTATCGCATCAGGTAATGCCGGGCTCCGGCGCCCAACCCACCTTACAGGCAGGCAACGCACCTGTCGCTCCTCTGGTATTGCACGGTGTTGTGGGCGGCGGTGATCACTTACCATTAGATGACCCGCACGCTCGTTTGCCTGGTCTTTTCCATGAAAAAAAAGACAGAATTTTAACTGCAGGTTCGACTCTTTTACGTTTTGGCTTAATTGAAATTTACTTAAGATTTGAATAGTCCTGTTAGTCGGCTTAGATTGAGGTATTACAGCTGTGGTCGCATCAAGCGAATTATTATTTCGATTCTCTTTCTTTGTAATAAATTCTTTTTTGCTTCTTTTTCTAGAGCGACATCAGTCGCTCTAGAAATGGTATCATATTCAAAAAAGAATTTAATATCTTGTTTTAGTTTCTCATATTCGATATTTCTTTAGTTATTTTTTTGTAACGAGGCCGGTCGTGGCGCAGCGGCACGAGGTGTGACTGCAAAACCGACTGGTTGTGGGTTCGATCCCCACTCGAGGAGATGAAATATTTACTTAAATTTATATTTCCATTTCTTCGCTCTGGTGTCGAGTTTAAGCGCGGCGTTGAGTTCTGCCACTCAACACGCAATGCCTCCAGAATTCGGCAGAAAGTGGGGAACGGAGTGTCTTAACACTAGGTTCCCTCTGCCTACCCTGCTGTGTGCGGGATACAGCGTGAAGCTAATTTAATTTTTTTATTTTATTTTTTTGTAATGAAAATTATTACTTTCAGACAAAACCTTGAGATCTTTAAAAAATTGATAATAGTAATAATTCAACTTTTAGCTGGCCTAGAGGAGTAAAGCCTTACAATATAACAAGAGATCAGTTTATACTGGATCTAATTACCATTTTCAACGATTCATTACCGTTTGTCCAAATACGAACGGGAAAAATGGTAATTATACAAATGGTAATTAGTTTTTGGTATACTTTTTTACATTAAACGTTCTTTATAAAAAATATTAATTTCGGAATGTCATCAATGAAAAGAGAATCCTATGACGCGTATCACATCTTATAAAAATTATTAATAAAAAAAATAGGCTTACCACGGCAATCTCAAACGGTAAGGAGATTTTTATTTGACAAACACGATTATTGGACGGTTAAGGTAGGCTAGACTTGGCACCAATACACTCTTAGATGTGTCACCTGCACGAGTAAAGACGCGCTGCTGTACACGTTCGCATAGAACTTACTCTTTCAATAGTAATACATCTCGCAGCAAAATAACCCTCCGACTGTGTGAACAAATGGTAATGAGTGGGACGCGCTGGGACAATTTTTGAAGTTAATACCAATTATCTAAAAGTGTTCTTTAATGTGTATGGTTTTGTCAATTCAAAAAACATATAATGTATTACCTAAATTACTGCTTTAAAATACAATCTTTAAAGTATATTTATAACTTTTCGAACATAAACCGCTAAAATTTGGGAATTGGGACACGAATGGTAATGAGATTTGAGAAACGTTTACAAACATAACTTAGCTATTTTTAACAATAGGAATATATTATGTACATCGGTATGTAGTGTTGTAACAATTTTATAAATAAATAAAAAAAAAACATAACATTTTATCTTACTTAGTAGTTATTTGGGGAGGGCCGCGTGATATGCACATATTCAAATAATCACCCTTGTATAATATTCAATTTACGTGACTTTTGTTGCTGTGTTATGATTTATCTAAATTCTATTATTTATTGGTCTGGATCTGGAGAATCAATTATTGTTATTTTTATGTTGTGCAATATATATATACAACATTTAAGTTTGTTAATAAAGGCTATTTCTATTCTATTCTACGTTGTAGTAACAAGACAAAGCGCGGCTATCAAATCCACCAATTAATACCCAATATCTCAAAAAATTGGGGGAGAGTAGCGATCGGAGTGTCTTAACATTGAGTTCCCTCTGTCTATTCTATATATACCTCTATATGCGGAATTCCATTGCGTTCATTCCGTTTTCCCTTGAAATGTATGGAACCATAAATTAAATAGAAAATAAGTAGACTAACGCAAAAACAATAATATTGTAAAATAATATTTTCTATTTCAGGACGAAACTATTCTATCTGTGATGAAGTATTTGGACATGCAATCCCTGTGTCGGTGCGCACAAGTCAACAAACATTTTAGCAGATTGGCCTCAGATGCGATACTTTACAGAAGTATAGATTTGAGGCCATATTGGCACTGTGTTAGGTCCGAGGTAAGCAATCATTTTATTATTAATTTACTAATGAGAATTTTTGTTTTAACTATTTTTAAAGTGTTAATCTACACTTAGGAAAGGAAGATACTTTCCTACTTTTATTATTGTTATGTTTTATTATAGCTTGTATTGTGGCAAAAAGTATAATATTAGTAAAATTTATTTCATTACGCTTCAATTTAAATATTTTCGAAATTCTCAAGATTTCCAGCTAGCTATATTTGCGTTAACTTTTATAATTATTTTACATATTCTCTTTTATATACTTTTGCAGGTTTTAGCAACATTATCTATGCGATGCAAATTCCTTCAGAAACTGGATCTTTCTTGGTGCGGCAGTCACTGTATGATAAAAAGTCAATACGTTGTCAAGTAAGTATTTTTTTTAGCTTCGCACTGTATCCCGCACATAGCAGTGTAGGCAGAGGGAACCTGGGCAACTAACATTAAGACCCGTTGTTCCCTCGATCCCGCATTTCCTGAGAAATTGCGTTACGGAATTCAACGCCGCGCTTTGCCCTGTTACGAAAATGAGGAAATAAGAATATAAAATATTTAATACCTCCGAGTGGAAGTCGAACCCACAACCGTCGCGTTTACAGTCGCACGCTTGTGCCCCTACGCCACGACGGCCTGTAAGTAGTATTTAATACTGAATTTTGTTAATATTTGGAATTATTAAATCAGCTTCACGCTGTATGTATCCCGCACACAGCAGGTTAGGTAGAGGAAACCTAGTTTTAAGACACTCCGTTCCCCACTTTCCGCCGAATTCTGGCAACCCAAAAAGCCCGGCGTTGAGTTCCGCCGCTCAGCGCGCAATACCTCAAAACTCGGCAGAATGTGGGGAACGGAATGTCATAACTCTATGTTCCCTCTGCCTACCCTGCTGTGTGCAGGATACAGCTTAAAACTGACTACTTAAAAATATATGTTTCAGACTTCTGAAAGAGAGCGGTGCTGAATTAACACATTTACGAATGAATTGTTGCAAATTCGTCGACAATACAGTGCTAAGAGCTATAGTAGATACTTCGCCTAATTTGCAAGGTATGTTTAATTTTTATGTAAACATTTTTCATATAAACCTAGTAGAATACATGTTTTATGGTCACCATATTTTCATATTATAATATATTTTTTTATTTTATTTGATACAGATATTATTTGTCTTAGTTGATCCACTTTTGAATGCTATTCTTGTATAACACTTAAATATAAATATGATAAGGAGAATAACTTTAAAAGTTAAATTTACTTTTAACTTTTAAAAGAAAATTTTTCTTGTTCACAGAATTATGCCTCAGATCAGTTGTAGATTGTTCAGAATGGTCCTGTCTATCAAGTTTAACGAAACTCAAAAGGTTAGATGTATATAGAACGCATATAACGACTGCAGCTGTTGTATCTATTGTATGGGCTAATCCTGGCTTGGAGCATCTTAATCTTGGTAGAGTTATTTTTTGTTTTTAATGTAGGTGATCAAAATAAATGTAGACTTTGAAAAGGGAAATATGCCTAATAATACATTAGGTTATAGTCATCATAGGATAGTACAATAGCCTTGGGCTCAATCAGATGAACTTTAAAAAAATATATAAACTTTGTTATTCATAGACAAACACAGTTATTACTTATATTGATCAAAGAAATGATTATAAATTATTGTTTATTACTGAATTATTATCTAATTATTACTAATATTAATAGACCACGATCGACGAAACGTGGCCGTCCTGAAGTTGGGCTTACTGCACTATTTCGTATTATTCAGAAGATAACAATAAAAATTAAGAAAAATACTAAAATTAAATCATCTCATCTACAAATTACTTCAGGGCGGCCACGTCTCACCTATACTATATGTAATTTTCTACATTTCGTTCTAGGTTCTTGTAAAATGATATCAAGCATGGACGAAGTAGCGATGGCATTAGGTGCAAACTGTCCGAATTTATTATCAGTTGATTTTTGGAAGTCATATTCGTTAACAGCGGTCGGTTTAAGAGCGCTTAGTAATTGTAGGAAGTTACAAGAATTGGACGTTGGTTGGTGGTGAGTAAATGTGTTATGATATTATATACAAATACAGGGTGTAAGCGTCCTTTAACGGGAACAGCATATGGGTAAAATATTTCACATTCATAAAAAATCAAAACAAAAAATTTATCAAGATACCTCAATAGTTTAGACATAAGATTTTTTTTTCATTTCACGAAGTTTATTTATACCTGTATATATATCTCAATACCTTGATATCTTTCGTATTATTTTACGCAATTCAACATTGCCGCCTTTACCTGCGACTCCATTTCGAGAATGAGACGTTATCGATTTGATACTTGTGACTGTGTGCGTCATTTTTGACAGATACGAGTTTTATTTTACAACGATCATTTTATTAATTATTTTGTTTGAAAAATCACATTTTCATTTTAGGATTTTTTTTAATTGTATAAGGTTTTAGTGGTAGTGGTGAGTAGTTATAATTGTGGTTTTATTTAAAGTGGCGATGACAAAAACGCTCTGTATATTTTTGTTACTTTTAGCATAAAAATCTTCAAATATCTTTGTTCTTACCACGACAGATCAATGCATTCCTAATGCAATTAATGAATAATTAATACAATTTAAAACTTGGTTAATTTTCAGTTTTGGTACAGCTTAAGTTTTTTTTATGTCGCATATCTGTCAAAACAATCTGTTCTTCAGCTGTACTAGTTCGAGACATTGCGTATCTTTACCAGTGTGTGAGTGCGTGTGCGTATGTGTGTCTATGGTGTGTCTACGAATTTGCATGCGTGTATTTGTTCTTGTGCGTTTGCGTGTGTGTGTTCTCTTAAGTTGGTGACGTCACGTTTACACGTTCCATTAAATTACTATTTTCTTAATAAGTATACTTTCATGAAAATATATTTTATATCTATTTCAGTTTGCAAGCAGGTGGTTCAGGCGAATGGTTATCTTCCCTAACTGGTGGTGAACTAAGAAAGCTATTCTTAGGTGCGTTAAGAGGTATATGTGATAGAGACCTACGGGCTTTATTACCTAAAGCGACTAAATTGTCGCAGTTAGATTTGCTTGGAGTGAGAGCGGTTACACCTGATATATGTTCTGAGTGAGTTTTTTTTATTTGTTATTATATCTGAGTAGTTTAGAAAAAACGAAAAAGTAACTCCCCGACAGAGTGAACTTAGTGTTAAGACGCTCCGTTCTCTACTTTCCGTCTGAATTACTTGGTATTATTTAGTGATAGAACTGAACGCCACATTCTTTTCTTGTTACCAATGCGAGATTGAAAACCATTTATTACGTTTGTCTTTTCTCTCTGAAAATTGTAACTATATTTAATGTGTAAATTGAACTGTATTTCACCTTCTTATTTGTGCAAAAAAGTGTTATATTATTATTATTATGTAATTATTAATATGTAACTACGTCTTATATTAAGACATTTTATAAAAATAATTGAGCAATTAATATTTTTTTTAGAATCCTGGCGGAATGCCGACAACTTAGACTTCTGGATGTTAGCTTTTGTGACCAGATAAATGAAGCTCAGGTATATTAATATATTTATAATAGTATTAAAGACATGTACATTTCTTGCTTTATAAAATGCCGTTCCATTCTTGTAGACAAAATATATAATTTGTTTAAAAAGTTACTTGATTTTCTATCGCTTTTTTGAAGGTAATTAAAATATGATACGAGGTTTATATGTTATATATTAATAAATGAAAGGTACATTTAAAACAAGTAAATATGTGCAGTAAAAAATAAAACTGTCTTGGTCGTGAGCATGATGTTATATTCTTGTTATTTGGTATGATACTTTTAACATGCTTTCAACTGTTTTTCTACACTGTGAAAGGTAATATACTTTTTTTCGTGCTCTTGGAAACTGTCCAAGATCTTACGTCTATGTTATTCAAGCTACGTTGAAATTCTGAGAAACTGGATACACGAAATTTATGTTGTTAGCACTTTATACAAAATGTTAATAATTATCATTTGACAAGAGAGAATACTATTGATTAAATATAAATAATTCCTAAAAAAACATAGTTATAAAAAAATATGTATTTGTATTTATTTCCAGGTACAGGAATGGCGACGACAATATCCTAATGTTAGTATTAAACGTTCCTTCCAATCGGCTAATCTAACTACTGCACCAAATTCGTTGTTTTTGGCCCCAAGTTTAGAATAATTATATTGTACTTAATTTTTAGATGATACCAAAAGTATCGAGTAAATATCCGTAAAGTCGAATAAATATTATATCTCGATTAAATATCGATTTACTTGTCCGATATTTATTTATAACTGAATTTAATTGTAGACATGTTACATACATATATGAAATGAACTACATTTTGATAGATTTCGTTATACTTGGCTATATCGTTTATATGTGATGTTTGAAAATAATACTTTTAATGAACATAATAGGGATGTGCAATTATTAAAAATTGATTATATTTAACGTTATTAAATCATATTTTAAAGGAATTTAAAAGAAAATATATAATTATTTATTTTAAAATGATTGGTTATATGAAAGATTGGGAAATCCTATATTCTAGAGCTTTAATAATGTTATTTAATTGGACTGAAAAAAACATAATACTAAGAATATTAATAGGTAGGAGAATATACCATAGTTTTCTGCGATATGATCATTCTCTTAAATTATCTTTGGGCAGATTAAAAATATTATCTCCCAGATAAATAATTATTGACTTAAACTTGAAGCCTAATTGTGTAGAGATACTATATAAAGTCAAAAAATAAGTGCATATTAACACAAAAATTGTGAAAATGCTTAAATGTATATATATTGTATTTAATTGGTTATATCTAGATCTTTTTCAATGCCAAATTTATATATTTTTTTCTATTGGACGAAGAATTTGTTATAAAAAAAATATTTTATAATTATACAATATTATACTATTTATGGAAGACAATTCTACTTTTGGGATGATTTCTTAGAATTTAATTATTATTTTTTTTTAACTTTATTTAATGTCATGTGGCTTTTTTTAAAAAAAAACACGACTGTGACTAATAGCTGTTTATTTTTTTTCAAAAAAAATATCAGCAATGTTCATACATTTCAAAAATGTTAACTATATTATACAACTGATTCTGACTCAGTTATTATTTAATTACTATTTAATTAGATTTCATACGTCATTTCAGATTGTACTTAATGCATAATATCGACGCGTTCTATGTACACTGAAGTAATTCACAAAATGGCGGAAATTTTAAAATTAATAAATCTTTAACATAGCGTTAAAATAATTTTTAAAATTTTAATGATCCTATTTTAAATAAATGCTTTTATTTCGATTGTAAATGTAAATAAAACAAATGTTTTTTTATATAACAAATTTGATTTTAGAAGCATTATATTCTATCAACTGATGTAGTTTATTTTTAATATATTTTTTTTATTATTTTTGTGTATGTAGAATATGTAATGGAAAGTCAAATTATAATAAAGTGTTCAAATACATTTAACGAAGGCTGCTTTACGTCAATTATATTATTAATAGTTATCCCATGAAGTAATGACGTACACTCCGCGAGGCGTAAGCTGAGCTTTATATTTGTGTGATCACCAAAAATAGTGCACGAAAAAATAATTAAAAAATGCTACCAGTACAAGATGTCTAATTACATCAAATAAGGAATGCAGCATTGTAGTAAATGTGTTTTAACGTAGCGAGTAAATGTGTTTTAACGTAACGCTTTCCGCCGAGTTCTGGAGGCATTGCGTGTTGAGTGACGAAACTCAACGCCGCGCTTTGAATCGACATCAGAGCCAGGAAATGAAAATAAAAATGTTAATTAATATTTCATTTCCTCGAGTGGGGATCGAACCCACAACCAGTGGATTGCAGGCACACTTTGTGCCCCTGGACGACTGGCCTCTCAATCCCGACATGAATACCTAAATAGTAATGATAAAAAGTTTTAAGAAATCTCAATATACAGGATGGAAGCGACAGCGCTCCTTTTACGGGAGCACCATATAGAGTTAAATATTTCAAACATACGTAAAGAAATTAATCAAAATACATCAACAGATTAGTTGTAGGATTATTATTTTCATTTACTGACTTTTATCCGTACTGTATTTCGTTTGACACAGTAACGAACTGATACCAATGACGTAAATATCTACTACTGCAAAAATACTACGAAACGTTGCCTATCAGTCACAATTTTTTTTGGCAAAATCTCATTCTTTTTAATTGTATTAGGCATTTATAGAAATGCCTAATACAATTAAAAAGTATGTAATTAAAACTGTGTTTTTCATTTAAGATGGTTAAGTCAGAAACACTCCATATACTCAGCTTTTTTTTAATTTGTAAACATAACGTAAACTAATGAGCTCATAGTAACGAATGCAAATATACATATGAAATATTTTAAAAATATAAGAAAAAGAGTAGAAAGCCTGTTCAATTAAAATAATTTATGTCATTGCTTCATTGAATAAAATACAATTGTTGCTCATATTTTATAAGGTTTCTCTATAGTTTCTTGTATCTATTCACCAACGTGTAACTGTGTAAACTTTTTTATATTCAATTTTTTTTTATTTTATTCATTTCTCTACTCATATTTTATTGGAAATATTAATAGAAATGAATTAATATTGTATACATTTTAACTAAGTTGAACACATTTATTCTAAGTTAAATTAAAAACGGCGTTTAAAGTAAGTATATATGCAAAAATAAACGATTATACTGAAAAGCTGCTTAACTAGAATTAAGTTAATAAAAATAACATAAAAAAAAGTATCGTGATTATATAAATATGTGCCACTTAAAGGGCATGTATTTTCTATATTGATTTTGAAAACAAAGGTTTCTTTCATAGAAAAAAAGACTAGTTTTTACCATGACCAAATACGATAAAATATATTATATTTGTATTTAGTAGTACACTATTTGAAGAGAATCCAACAGATTTTGTCATCAAAAATTGTTACTACAAGAAAAAATTTAAACTAAATACTAAAAGCAAAATAATAATGACGAAAACAATGTGATATTAAAAATTATTGAGTTCAAAGATTGCGTTTTAAGCTTTATAATCATTGAATGTAAAATTACACGAGTATATAATATATGTTCATATAAATGTAATCCTAAATTAATAAAACATTCTGGCTATAAGGGAGGACGGCATATGCAATTTCAATACATTAATAAATTATCTTTGTCTAGTACACTGGTTCCCAACCAGTGGTCCGCGGACCTCCAGTGGTCCGCAGAAGTCTAAATATGGTCCGCGAGTGATTTAAATTTTATGGCTGGGGATGGTAAGGCGAAGTTTTTGTTTGATTATCAAGTTAATTTTTATTATACCTACAAGCATGGTGGTCCCTGCTATCAAGAATGATATAAAAGTGGTCCTTGGTCAAGAAAAAGTTGGGAACACTTGGTCTAGTATGTATAACGCTATTTCTATAGGCCTTTAATACGGTTATTGTTATTCAGAAATTAGAAGTATTTTTAAATATAAACGTGACATTGGTGGGCATTGCCTATACAATCTCTGAAATAGTAATTTAAAATCGAAATAAAATTTTGTGGAAAATTTATAATATTTATTTTTATATTTGTTACTATATCTTGACTGCCACAACTTTACTCAATTTACAAATATCGTTATTTAGTAAAGTTCAGCAAAATGATTATGAATATATTAATGTATTCTTTATAATATATGACTATGTTACACATATATTATTAATATACAGTATAAATAAACTAAATTATATTATGTTAAAAGTAAATATGCTGTGGTTTAATAATTAAGTTTTTATTATATAAATATTTGTCATAATATTATGTAATATTTTCTTAAATATATTTTTATATAAATGTATGTTTTATTTCTTTTATTGGAGTCCTCTTTATTACAATTATTTAACAACTTCAAATGTTAATATAAGATAATAATGTAAATATAGGTACTTAAGTGAAATAGCTATTCATTACATTAATTATTTAATAATTTTGTTTGTGAGTTCAAAGTAATTACATTTCCTGACTGCAAAGGCGACTGTGGGTTCGATTTCATCTCGAGAATCTAAATTATTTTCATTCACCTCGAGCTTTGTCTTGTTGCCAAAGTAACAGTAGAGTTCCGGCACTCAACAATATAGTGTCTCGAAAACTGAGTAGAAAATGGGGAGCGGCGTGTAAATAACACTAGGTTCTTCGCTCTACCCTACCCTTCTATCTGCAGAATAAACGTGAAGCTGAAAAATTGTATTGTTTTTTCTTTGTGAATATACCATAATGTGAGACTGATGAGTTAAGATAAAAAAAGACCAAGTGCAAATTATATCCAAATTCTCTTAACTAAAGTAGATCGAAGTAGTGAGAACGAAGAAATATATTTATTCATCAAAATGTCAATATATATATATATATTAATAATCATGTCAAATTTGTAATAGCGCCTTTATTGTCAACGCAATGGGTTATGTGGCAGGGTCGAACACTGAAACTGAAAAAAGAGGTGGTTGTGGGTTTGGTTTCCACTTGTGAGAATCATTTTTTATTTTCCTTCTCTGTTAAGGCCTTCGGTAAGAGAATCACCTAGCTCTACCTAGTACGTTGTATTAATTTACCTACTGTTTCGAAGGAGACTGAAACTTTTGGGCCAAAACGTAAAGTTGAGATGTGGTCTAAAAAATTACTATTTTTTATTTTATTTTTAGAATAGCAAATAGTTTAGTCTGCAAGTGGCGGCTGGAATGTCTTTGGGATCACTCGTGAAGTTGAAAATTCATATATTTAATAATTAAGATTGTATGAAGATAAAAAGGTTTGTTTTAATTTTATTTTTGTTTTGGTACTGATTTTTGTATTATCATTGCTGCAGTAAAAATAACAAGATTATGAAGGTTATAACAAGGTTATTTTGATCAGGGATTATGATATATAATGTTAGGTGCAGTGTCTAAACGATCAGACGGTTGTGGGTTCGTTTGCCAAACTGCATATAATGGACGCTTAATTATTATTTTTTCGAATATTCGATTAAAACATATAAAAAGTTAGTTATTCTTAACGACAAGGTCAAAAAATCGGCTTCACACACAGCAGGGTAGGCAGAGGGAATCTAGTGTTAAGATACTCCGTTCCCCACTTTCCGCCGAGTTTTGAAGGCATTGCGAGATGAGTGGCGGAACTCAACGTCGCGCTTTTGCCTTGACACCAGAGCGAAGAAATGTAAATAAATATTTTATTTTCTCGAGTAGGGATCGAACCCATAACCAGTCGACAATCGTTTTTACAGTCACATTTTGTGCCCCTGCGCCACGACTGGCCTCAAAACTGGGCTCAAGAAAAAAAGATATGCTTATTATATTGACAAATGAGTTTATTAAAGCATGTGGTATTTGAATTCATAGGAATTTATTGGAAATTATAATAATATAAAATGCATTGATAACTAATCACTCCCTTATCCTAAATTGATTATTATTTAATTGTAATAATAAAATTTTGCTATTATCTTGTTTTAATATCGCACGGCTAATGAACGATAAAAAAAATATTTTTAAATTATTACATTATTTATTGTTGTAAACTCACGTTGTATCCCGCACCTAACAGGGTAGGATTTGGGATTTCTGGAAGCATTGCAATCAACAGATTGGCAGAACTGAGCGCCGTGGTTTGCCTCATAACCAAAGTAAATGAAAATTAAAAATATTTTGTTTCATCGAGTGGGAATGGAAACCACAACCTGTCGCGCTTGCAGTCGTACGCTTGTGCCAATACGCCATGACAATCCTCAGGTTTAAATTATGACCAATGTTTATTGTTTGTTTGTAATATTTGTTATTAAAAAACGAATTTGATTCAGATTATTACACAAATAATGGTGCAGTTCAAGCGGGCGAAGTCGAATATACTATTATATAGAATTTTTTAAAACTATGAATTATCGTTGATTCATTAAAGACAATGTATCATTACATATTTATTGTTATTGTTATTTAAGAAAATTTAAGCACTCTTCAAAACATTAATTATCTAAACGACCTACAAGGCTGAGTTATCGTTATCGATAAGTAGGTTATAGTAAGCATAAGATTGATCGAAGATTTGTTTACATTGATTTATTTAGATATCATCGTGGCGCAATACCTACATGCATTATTTTATAAGGCAATTTGTAAATTTTTTTTCCCCATCATCATAGCTCCGGGGGCAAAAACGTCCTGCAATGAGCCCGATCCCGGCTGAAATCTATATTGAAATTCAGAAATAGTACACTCTTGGCGGAGCCTGAGACTAATCAAGCGCTGGAAGATCTTTATGGTACTCATAAGCTTAATGCCTCTATAACTATCAAAATATTGAACGCTGCCCCTTCCCTTGTAAATAGGGGTAATGAAACCAAGCCGCCACTGTGTGTGTATGTGTGGTATCTATCCAATGTCCAAGATATACTTCAAAAAACACACCAAGAGAGCCCAACGATTTCCACGCTTCGATCAGAATATCGGCAAGTCTCATTGCCTTTCCGTTCTTCATGCGTCGAAGGCAATTATGAGTTTCGTTAAGGGTTATTGGGGCAATAAGTTCGAGGTTAAGAAGTAGATCGTGAAGAAACCTGCATGGGTGCTGTGTGTTCAGCAGCTCCTGGAAGTAGCTTCTCCATATTTTCTTCACAGAGGCATGACTATAGAGCAACGTGCCCTGGGAATCTTTGACGCAAAGACATGTTGCAATATCACTTTACTCTGGGCACGTGCTAGTTTGTATATGAGCTTCTTCTCCCACACTCTCCACAGTTTTATATTTATCATATAGTTGAGATAAACTTTCACTGCGGGCTCTGGCTACAGCTCTTTTGTTGGCACGTTTTGCTACTATTACTAGATTTTGACTATATTAATAGATTTTGACTTAGTCAATTTGAGTTGAGTCGGACCCGCTCTTATACGTAATAAGGTGCTGAGGATTCTTTTGCAAGAACGTATTCACGACGGCCAGATCAGATGCAATACAGGTTCTCAGAATATTTTCTCCCTCTGTATTGCGTAGACCTTGTCCAAAACCCACATGAACACGGAACACGTTCATACGGCTCAGCAGCCTTGCCGACGTGACCGTTGGGGGGACTTCCCAACTAAGACTACTTCGGTAGATGGTACAGGAAGTAGAATCTCTTCATACTGTTCCTAGAATGTCTAGGCATGCCTAGGCGGGATGTAGCGCTGCCGATAATGTATCGGCAGCGCTACATCCCGCCTAGGGAGCATAGCCACTGATAAAGTTTATTCTGAAGCTCTTCAGAAAGCACTACTGCCACACCGTTTCTACCAGAAAGTGATCCAGTGTATATAACCTTGTCCGATGTTACGGGACTTATTGCCCTTCCAGCGAGTTTCCTGGAGGAAAGCACGTTGGCCCCGATCGCATCGATTACATCGTCCCGTTAAAGCGCCAATATTCTACTTTGCAAAGCGTAGTTTCCGTCTGGGTACTAGCGTCTTTAGCCGTGCCCGTATTTGACATGGTAGCCCTTGCCCACTTGTCCCGAGGGCGACGTGAATGTCGGTCGTTCTGCAACGATGGCCTAGTCCCATTTAAGTGGCGTATAGCTATTTTTCAATGGAGCGATTAACCGAGAAATCGATAGATAGGTAAAAGAGAGGAGGGAGTTACGGACTGGATGAGTGTCTAACAGTGGCTGTTCGAGTATCCGGGGCTCACAAACAAATATCACACAGATACTAGTTAGGATACCCTCTGAATATAAGATGTTTTATGACTAGGTTTCGTAATGCCTATTTTGCTATAATTGCTATGAAATGTCTAAAAGATTTGGAAAAGATTTGGATAAGAAAATGTTGTGTCACTCGAAAGTATTTAACTCCAATATCTAACTTGATATTGTTCATAAATGATAATTATTTTGCACGATTATTTTATATATCGATGCACTTTTTATCATCATTATAATTATTATATCACACAATATTAACGTCATTTGTGCTTTTGATAATGTTTTCAATAACAATATATATATTCTTAGCTTCAAACTGTATCTCGCACATATCAGAGTAGGCTGAAGGAACCTGGGAACTTAGTGTTAAAACACTCCGTTCACCATGAAGATATTTCTGTCCCCCACTTGTGACAAAATTCTTGAGGCATTGTGTATTGAGTGGCGGAACTTAAAGCCACATTTCTCTTCGTCACGAGAATATATCAAAATATTAAATATATGGTTCCCCAGAGTGGGAATCAAACCCACAGTCACGCTTGTGTTCCTATGACTCGACGGCCTCTCTTATAGAATGATTATTAGTTTATTATTTATTTAAATTTAATTAAAATATTTAGGTAAGTATAAAAGATATGATTAAATATTAAAATTAAAGAATAAGCCTTAGATTTAGCCCGAACTTTGATCCTGTAAGCTCAAAGTATTAATTCAATTTAATATTTATTATTTACTGATGGCTTGTAGGTACATTGAATATTGAAGAGGTCAAAAAGATGAATAAAAGTTTTAATTATAACAAAATCAAAAATACTGTTTTGTTTATTTTTCTCGTCTTTTACGTACCTTTAATAAAATGAAAAAAAATTAAAATATAATGGAATGTTAATGTAATTGATATGAAAATTTCTTTGTTTGTTTGTTACGCTTCACGCGTACTCTATTAAACCTATCATGCTGGACGCCCCTCCAGAGCGAACCTCATCTTTCACACTAAAATTTCTAGACTTAAAACATTTGAACCACATTTGTACTACTCACATTGCTACCTCATTAGGTCGTAAACCGCACAAATTTTATTTTGTAATAAAATTTTAAAAATGTACCGAATTTTTTCGTCACATACGTTCATTTTGCTTGCTTGAAAAACAATTGAAAAATGGCGGGAACTAGGATTTTTTTTTAAATTTATTACATCTTCATGAATGTCGCGTCACATTCAATGGCATTAAATCCAGCTAGTAACATTCAGTACAGCCAAAAAGGTTTGATTACTAATAATACATTCAAAATATGAAAATACTTTTGCCCCGACCTATTATATAGGTACTAAAAATGTAAATATTCCTAAGAGTAAGATTTGTAATTCCCATTTGGCGGCAAGTTGGGAACGGAGTGTCTTGATACTATGTTCCCTGTTATCTGCGGGATGCAGCGTGAAGCCGAAAAAAAAAGTAAATATATATAAAATGTAAAGAACTTATAATTGTAATTGTAGTTGCTCTTTTTAATTAAAAAAGGTCTTGCTATTTGCAGAGACTGCTTATGTAAGATAAAAGGATTACATAAATATTTAATTAGGACTTCTAGTAAGGAAAAAGGCCTTTGGTGCAAAAGCGACTTAAGCCGCAAAATGATTCAGGAAATTTTATATACAGAGATATAATTAGTATTTTTATAATTATATTTTCAGATTAAATAATTATTGATTAAAGTAAAAATTACCTTCAAAACGTTATTGGTGGCGGCATGACGTTTAGTTTCGCAACAAAATACGCATTGCATCGGATTCTGGTGGAAAGCGGAGGATGGAGTGTCTTGACATTCGATTCTATTTATCTACTGCTATATAGAATAATCGGATAGTGTAAAAAAATATTTAATAATAATTTTTCACTTTAGTACTATTTCAAGTCTCTAGTGGAGTCGTACGTGGGGAACGGAATTGTCTTAACACTAGACCCTCGGGCTTGGAACGGGATACAGCTTGAAGCTAAAAAAAACTGTGAATTCATTTATCAATGTACTACTTTGTTACGCAATCTTTATTACTAGTACTAGCATTTAAGGCATGGAGATTTAGCCGTCCAATATATCAACGAACTTTCGAGTTATTGCTTATTGAGTAGCGGAACTCAAAGCCGTGCTTTGCTTCGTTGTCAGAGCGAGGAAATGAAAATATTAAATATTTTATTCCTCCGAGTGGGAATCGAACCCACAACCATCGCGTTTCCAATTGACGCTTGTGCCCTGGCGCCCTTGTAAAAATTGTATTTATTAAGTTACAATTTGTAATTATTATCATTTTGTAATTTTTCTACTAATGAAAAAAATATTTATTGTGAAATTATTACATGGTTTAAATATATAAAAATAAAAATAATAACTCCAAACATGAGAAATTCTTACAAATCGATCGTTTTCTAAATTAATCTTATTTTATTTTGTTCACTTTAGTTATATAACTAAACTTAATTTTCTTAACAGTACACCAATAGGTTATTCCACAAAATGTGTATCAAGCACAATTCTACAAACTTTCAAATACAAAAGTGCACTGAATTTAAAATTCTGCACGTTTCTTCACTACGATGCAATTTCTACTTATGTTTATACTAGATCGAAAATTATGAAATAAAGTTTTTTATAATAATTTAATTTACAAACTATAATTTTATGCCTAATAAATGTAAATGATATACCATCGTGTCAGTGGAACAGTGTCGTACTATAATCACAATAGTCATGGATTCGATTTCCATCAAGGGGAGAGGTTAAATTTAAATTATTATTATTACGCTGGTCTGCTGATTTTGTGCTCATTTTTATTATATCAGCTTCACGCTGTATCCCGCACACAGCAGGATAGGAAGGGGGAACCTAGTGTTAAGACACTCCGTTCTCCACTTTCCGCTGAATTCTGGAGGCATTGCCTGCTGAGAGGCGGAACTCAACGCCGCGCTTTGCCTCGGCACGACAGCGAAGAAATGAAAATATAAATGAAAATAAATATTTCACTTCCTCGAGTGGGGATCGAACCCACAACCAGTTGATATAACAGTCACACTTTGTGCCTTTGCGCCTCGACCGGCCTCGATTTATTGTTACAAAATAATCAACAGCTGTGTATACAGTTAAAACTTAACCCAAACGATGGCTATATTTGTGTTTAGTGACCTGAAAAATATGAATAATACTGAAGCGTAAATTTCTACACGAAAGAATAATTGTTGTATAGAAAATACAGACATTTTCCGCAGTTGTTACTTTTTGATATACCTTTATTCGAATTTGTACTTAATCGACGTTTTTATTTAAATAATTTTGAAAATTAAACCTTATCATTTAATAATAAATGTATAATAATAATTATAACTTAATAAATGGGAAAGTTTTTTATACAAAATAAAATAATTTTCGTTCACGTTGTCAAATCCGTAAATATTCAGTTAGTATCTGTACAGAATACAGTTAATATATACTATAGTATATACTCGTACTTTACACAGCAAGTATCTATTTTAAATAAAGACATTTCTTTTACATTTCTCAAAAAATTTTTTTTCTTCTAAAATCAGCTTCACGAAGTATCCCGCACACAGCAGGGTAGGCAGAGGAAACCTAGTGTTAAGACACCAGTTCCCCACTTTCTGCCGAATTCTGGAGGCATTGCGTGTTGAGTGGCAGAACTCAACGCCGCGCTTAACCTCGACACCAGAGCGAAGAAAGTGGAAATATAAATTTAAGTAAATATTTCATTTCCTCGAGTGGGGATCGAACCCACCACCAGTCAGTTTTACATTCACACCTCGTGCCGCTCACTTTTTTTTATATTCGAGAAAATTTGAAAAAAAAAAACAGTCTATTCAGACATTTTCTAAGTAAGCCAATATAATGCCGACTTTATTTTATTAATTTAAAACAATAATATTTATCCATTTAAAATGAGTGCTTGCAGTAACATCAGTTTTTGCAGGCTTTATTTTCAAGAGTCAAGAATTTTAATTACTAAATGTTATTAACATTGTGAAGCAAAGATATCCTTTGTGTTTCAAAACCGTTTTGACATATCGTATTTACGGTTACGTGAACGTCATCGCGTAATAACGAGATATATGATTTTGAAAAAAATTTTTTGTATTCAATATCGCTGTATTTTCCTTAAATCAAGGTAATAATTCTTTAATATATTTTCTTTATTCACTTACTTTCCTTTTTCCCGGCTGATAAGTCTAATAATATAGAATTAATTTCCATATTTTGTAGGAAACGCGATCAAAGTTAGGAAATAGTCTTGTTCAAAATAGAAATCAAATATCCTAATTTTGACCAAACAGTGTGTCGCAGTCATAAAATATTAAGAATAAAATGTCATATTAATATTATAACAAAACGTCATATCGATGGCTCCTAAGTATAAGGGCCAAAGTGCGAAATTACAACTCTACAGGAGAGGCTTCCAAAGTTCAAATTTGCTATAATTTTATGTTGGTACATCCGAAGAAAACGAAACTTTGCTTATCAGTTAATACAACTATCCTATTTATATATACCGTACTATTTTATTTATATGTATCTTAGTTTTTTTTACTGCACAATGGCCCTTATACGTTAGTTTTTGTTATATTTATTCTTCTCTAAAAACACTCTGAAAAGGCCAATGTACCACATTGGCCTTTTCAGAGTTTTTAGAGTTTTACACGTATAATGCTAAGTAACAAAATATACAATTTTTTTCATATTTTACGTATAAAATTGATTAATAATGAGACTAAGGTAACAACTGATTATTACGAATGATAGTAAGTTAGGTATTGTGGTAACTATGTCACATAGAGACTTATACGTTATACGATTGTATAACATGATAACTGAGTTTTCAGTTAGATCCTTTAGGTAATAGAAAAAAGTCGCGCTTACATATTGTTTTAAAAAATAATTAGCCCCAAATTATTATTATTAGGTCGTCTCTATATGAATATATTGTATTTCTTAAAGAAAAATTTAATTGAATATTGAATTTTACTAAGATCATCACAATTTAGTAAAACTAGCTCTATATTATAGAGCAAAAATAAAAATTAGTTTTAGTAAACTTACAACGACGACGTTAGCTGAAAGTTAAATAGAATCGACTAACTTTTATTCTTTGTTCAACGCTTCACACTTAAGATAGTTTAATTACAAAAAATCTTCCAAGTTTCGTAGTATACCTTCAACGAGCTTGACTCTGGAGTCTTGACCAATTAGCTGTATGAAAAACTATTGAAGTTTCACAATTTTGCAGGAATCCTTCGTTATGGTTTTTGAGAACTTTTACTGAAAATATTTGTTTTCATATTTTTATATAGCGTTCTTTTTTATTTTCAGATATTTTTTGATTTTTTATTAAGTCATTCTGTTTTTCTCGTTTTGTTTATAGCTTCACACTGTTTCCCGCACGCAGCATGGTGAGTACCTAGTGTTAAGACACTCCGTTCCCCAATTTACGCCCAATTTCGCAGGCGTTGCGTGTTGAGTGGCGGATCTCAACGCCGCGCTTTGCCTCGACACCAGAACGAAGAAATTAAAATATACATTTGAATAATATTTAAATTCCTCGAGTGGAAATCAAACCCACAAACCTATAATTCTAGACAGTTAAAGATTGGGCTCTATGTTATAAGGTGAAAGTTAAAAAAATACTCGTGTTTAAAAGTAAGTATAGTTTAAAAAACATATGTAAATTCTTTAAGGCACGTATAAAACAAAAATGTTGTCATCACAGTGTAAAATATTACTACCTGTATTTCCAAGTTGAAATAAAATAAATTAAATCAGCTTCGAGCTGTATCCTGCACAAAGCAGGGTAGGCAGAGGGAACGTACTATTAAGACGCTTCTTTTTTAGCCGAATTCTCGATTTTTTAATTTGAAATGTAAAACAATTAGGCAAAATTATACAAGTAAAACAACAAAAGCATGTCTCTGAAAAATAAATTATTTTACATTTTATCATCCAAAGGAATAGAATCGGGGAAACACAAGAGATGATAACTTGAAGCCGACTTAAATTTTAATTCAGTTTGTCTGCACGAAGCATGAAACGTTCAGTGAAATTTAATTGGATATTCTGTATTCTTGTCTATGACACTAGTATTATATACTTATATACGGTTTCAAATGTCATTTTACTGCGCTTAAATGCTATTTCGTTTCCTTTTTCATATGAGCTTCATTATCACAGTAATCCATACATATATTATAAATTCGAAAATAAGTCTGACTGTCTGTCTGTGATGTAATAACGGCCAAATGGTTAATTCGATTGTGATAAAATTTCATATAGAGATACGATATGAACCTATGAGGCCTATGTTCCTCAGCTAGTGTTATGGGCTATAGTCTATTTTTTGTTATATTTGTAATATTTTTAATATATACTAAAATATTAAAATATCTTTCTGTTTTATATGCAATTTATTGTCTGACATGTCAATTACAACAGCAACTCTCGCTAAGTAATAAGGAATTTCGTTGTTTTAAGAAAATGTCGCCCAAAATGGGATTCCCGAACACTTATACGGCGTACGCTGCCTATTACCTTACCTTATACGACACATAAAAACAATTTTCTATAATAAATATTGTCAAAAGAAAATCGGTGATGGTATATGTTTATATCTGCAGGTTGAGCCACAGTAGGCATTTTTATATATTTAATTTATATTTATCGGGTTATTGTTAATGTATAATTTATAATTTATTATTAATCGTTATGAAAATTAATATAATAGTCACCTTTAGCATTTCATCTAGATTGAAATTATACTTTACTGTACATAATTTTAATAAAAACTTTAGGAGATATAACTGATCCCAAATGACGCTATGCTAGTATTATATATAAATGTGAATATAAGTTTGTTTGTTACGTTTTCACGCCAAAACTATTCAATCGATTATCATGAAATTCTGTACACATATTCTTAGATGTATAAAAATGGACATAGGATACTATTTATTAAAAAAAACTTTTTTTAAATATTTTTCTTTCGGCTATATAAAAATAAGTTTAAGCGTGCGAAGCCGCATTTCAGTGCTAGTTTTTTATAAATGTACTAAGATAATAAATACATGAATATAAAATAATACAGCAAATAAAATAACAACTATATCTAACGAAATAGGGCCAAATTACAAGAGGCCATCGTGGCGTAGTGGGGCAGTGTCTTAATTATAAAAGCAAAAGATGTCGATCCCCACTCCGGAGAATAACACTTTTTTTAGTTCTCATTGAGATTCCGTCACTCAACATGTAGTATCACGAAAATTAGGCGGTAAGAGGGGAAAAGAGTGTCTAAACACTAGGTTCCCGCTGCATACCCTGTTAAGCGAGAAAAAGCTTGAAGCCGTAAAAAAATGTATGCTTGTATTGCTAGGAGGTAAAATTCATCATATTATTAGAAATCATATGTGTTCATTAGTATTTAGCAATTAACTTTGATTGAAGAATCAAGTTTTATTTAAGTTTAATTTAAAACATACCTCTAGGTATTGTGCTGAAACCAACTTGAAACCAACAATAATCAAAGTACACGTAACGTGTCAGTAAATTCTTTGTTTTGTAAGGCAATTTGCGTACAGCTATAAAAGTCAGCTCGTATACAGCGGCTTACTGTACTGTACTACTGTATACATGTATTGTACTCGTATGCGCGATATTAACACCACAGCTTTGTGGGAGATTTAGATACTAATAAAGGCAGGCCATAAACCCAATGGACTCCAGTCGTTTTAAAATGCATTTTTATTTTAGAAAATATCTCGTGGTGCAGTTGATGATAGTGAATTCGAGTGCTCGTCTTTTGAATTGTTCCGTAGAAAATTGGAGGTCTTGAGATTTTTATGATATTCAGGCTTAGCTAATAGCCTATTCAGGCTATCACTTTCATCTGATACTTCATTTACTAACGGCTTTAATATCAAATTTTACCCCCATTTTATATTTTATTTGATATTATTTATTAGGATTTAACCAGTAGATGCTAGCTGCCAAATTTCATAAATACATAATTCTAGGTCAAACGGAAGTACCCTTTGAATTTTGATCATCTTGATAGCGTATCCCCTTGATAAATACGCGTCTTTTGTGATATAATCTCATCTCAATCATCTTTTTAAAGTAAATGTAGACATATTTTTTTCTTCAGGAAATCATGGGGCCGTAGATCTGTGTATATGGTTTGAATTTAAACTCGATATCTCCATGCGCTTCTGAGATAAAGGCTCTTGTCAGACAGACAACAAAGTGATCTTATAAGAGTTCCTATACGATCACTTAACCCTAAAATTACCTGTATGGAAAATTTATACTTATATTCATATGAGTATGAGTGAGTTATTTCATATTTCTATTTATATGAGTATTGTTAGACTGCAATCTTTATAAAAATCTTAATCAAGAATATTATTTAATAAACGGACATACGAGTACGAGACATGACGTCATATAAAACTTTCAAAATATTAAAATTATTTTTTGTTAAAAAAAGTAGATAGCCGCATAATTGTAGCACTTTTAACCGATTATGTTTTATATTTTTTAATAAGTGTCTAGTCTTCATAACAATTTAAATTTTAGTTTCTTATTCGTTGCTTCAATTAAAATAAGCAAATTTCAGATATTCTAAGATTTTTATAAGCATTTCGGGAAGTTTATTGCCTGCAGTTTGTAATATACACCCTCATCCATTTCTTGTAAAGGTTAACAAATTAAACCTAATGACAAATCGTTTGTTTACTCGTCCCTTTTCCCTCTTTCACCTATCTTGAGACAATACAAAGCAAAAGTTACGTAGCAAAACTTGGGTTATTTGTTTAAGTATACTGAAAAATTACTTTCTTGTGAAATGTATTATTTTAGTTGTGAGTTCGAATCCGTAACTATTACATATTTTGACAAAATTATACAAAGTTTTATTCTAGTCTTTAGCAAAATATTGTTTGGGCTAAAGAATATTACAGATATAAGACAGTAAAGTGTATTTATAAGTAATAAAAAAAATTACGTCGATTTCATCGTGGCACAGTGATGGATTATACGAGATTATAGGTTCAATCTCCACTCTTAACAATGATTATGTTAAAAATGCCTAGAAAAAAATAATCGTATTTACAATTTAAATATACTATTCTCGTATCCTCTGTATGTTACTGAAAATAAAAAAAATATATTCATTTTATGTATAAGCTGTATTCCTACCAATTCAACCCAGTGACGTTCAATAATATTTTATAGTAAAAATTTACATATTACATTTTCGGACAGAAAGGTAAAACGGTAAAAGGTTTTGTGATTTCATTCGGATTATTTAATTTTTGAAGCCCACCTGTATGGATTAATGTTTTTTAAAAATGAAATGTTCATAGGACAATGTTATATATAAAATATGTTATTGCTTGGCTATAAATTTACTTATATAGATGGAAGGTAAAAACTAAAAATGTGGGTAGGTGTAAAAAAATTTTTTGTACGCATTTGCCAACTATTTAAGGTTTTCATACTTAATACTTTTATCCTTTATCTTTCTATTTTTTTTCCTTTCAATTCATTAAAATGAAGGTAAATTATAAAAGCATTTTATATTTACATATTTACCATTAATATATGAACATAAGTTCCTACGGATTTAGTTATACATATACACAAAAATAAATAAACTAAAGTTTCTGCAATAATCAGATTCTGGCATTCAAAAAATTTCATCCAAGTCATAATAACTAGTGGCAGTTAGCATTTATCTACATTTTTTTTTGTTAAAAAGACATATTTTCTAAAGAAACTTTAGCTTAGAAAAGTTTTCAACATGCTTTTTAAATTTTCTTTTTAGATTCCACCAACAAAGACGCAGCTAAGGTTTTATGAAGCATCTCATGCTTAATACGGTAATAATGTACCGCGTTTTCTCTTAATTACAATCTCAGATATCTTTTATAAAGATTTTTAACTTTATTATTCTTCACTATTATATTGTCTTTGTATGAACTAATTAGAATATTGCTTTAGAACACAATGCATCTTTTAGTTTTTTTTTCTATGAATCTCAAAGTTCTTGTTTACACATACAACAGGGTAGGCAGAGGAAACCTCTCTCCGTCGAATTCTTGAGGCATTGCGTGTTGAGTGGCGGTACTAAACGCCGCGCTTTGCCTCGTCACCGGAGCGGGGAAATGAAAACAATAAATATTTCATTCCCCGAGTGGAGCCGGATCGATCGATCTTATATTAAAACATACAAATGTGGTATTTACTTAACAACGAGAAAGTAAGTAGTTCTAGGATAATATAATTTATCATTCTGTCCAGTAATGGTGTGTAGATAAAAAAATCTTTCCATCCAAAATCTTGTATCACCGTGAGACGTATTTTCCTGAGGACAAATAGGTTCCCTGTCGTAATATATCACTGCTTCGTCAATATTGAATGTACTTTGTGCTGTAGTATGATAAAATTACAGAATAAAGTGCTTAAACTCTTGATATATATAAATATAATGAGACTAGTCGTGGCGCAGCGGCACGAGGTGTGACTGTAAAACCGACTGGTTGTGGGTTCGATCTCCGCTCGAGAATATGAAATATTTGCTTAAATTTATATTTCCATTTCTTCGCTCTGGTGTCGAGGTTAAGCGCGGCGTTGAGTTCTGCCACTCAACACGCAATGCCTCCAGAATTCGGCAGAAAGTGGGGAACGGAGTGTCTTAACACTAGGTTCCCTCTGCTGCGTGCGGGATACAGCGTGAAGCTGATTTTTTTATAATGAGACTAATAGAAGTTTTAATGTGTTATTCCATACTTAGAAAAGAAAAATATTTTATTTTAAAATGTTAAAAATATTCAACAAATAGCATTCTCTCTTGCTAAATGATAATTCTAAGCAATTATATTTGGGTGGCGCAAATTTGTAAAAACTTCCATACAGAGATGTTAACAACATAAATAAGTTACAAGCGTATAAGAATTTCGATGTAGCTTGACGAGAACGTATGACTTAGTGTTTAGAGCGTTTGGACGGTTTCAAAGAGGAGCGGGTTCTAATGTTCAGTGTGAAATTCTAATTTCAATATTTTTGAACTTGGACGCTTTCCAAGATGCCGTCGTGCCACAGGGGCGTATATGTCGGTTGTGGGTTTCATCCCCACTCGAGGAAATGAATTATTATTTCTTAATATTATCATTTCTTCGCTCTGGCACCAAGGCAAAAGCTTGGCGTTGAGTTCCGCAACTCAATACGCAATGCCTACAAAAATTCGACGGAAAGTGGGGCATGGGGTGTCGTAACAATAGGTTTCCTCTGTCTACCCGGCTGTATGTGGGATACAACACGAAGCTGATATTATTTTTAAAATATTTATTTGCTAATAATTACCATAAAAGATTATCTTTCGCTATTAATAATTAATATGAAAAATATGCTTTGTTAAGGTATTTTTATCAATTGTAATTTTAATTTGCCTAATTGATTGATATCAATTTGTTTGTGTCAGTTTATCTCGGATTATTGCGTAATGATATGCTATCGAGAAAGTAACTGAGATTTTATCTGACAACTATATAAACAAAATCGTAGTGGGAGAGCTAACCAGGTTGAAAATACAATTATTAATAAGATAACGTTATTAGGTGAGTGATATTTGATTTGTTGTTAATAATTATAGAATAAAAGTGTATTTTTTATAATAATTTTATAAAATACTTATTTAAAAATGCTATAGTAGTTTTGAGTAATTTATTTTTACACTTGCACTAGCATATTTTCCAATAATTATCTCAATTTTCTTTTTTTAATATTTCTTTTATTGATAAAAGAAATATTTACAAATGAAAATTCTGTGAAATTGAGGTTAGTAATTGTAAAATGTGTACCTGTATTAAATATGAAATATGTGGAACAGTTATGCTTTTGCATCCCATTTAAAATGACATGTCTCCAAAGTTATCTCTATATATGTTAGTTAAAGTATCACATGGACTAGCTGTTTTCTATATGATTTGTTGTACGCCATAGATTCTGATCGTCTGTGCGTTTCTTGTTCTTCTGTTTTTCTTCTTTAACTTATAGGTTTTTGTGAATCGAACATTAATCGATCTAAATAGAGCTCGTACTTTCCTCTTCAACGTCAATTAGATTTGAAATTATAACTACTGACTTATATGTAAGTTTTTGAGATTCGTCAATAGTCAAGGTACGCAAGTTTGCCAACTCAGCTTTCCTATATTTACTATACTTAAGACACTCATCAATGCGGGTTAGATATTGTGGGTTCAATCCCCACTTCGGGATACATCTTTAATATATTCTCTATGTGAGGCGAAATTAACATTTTGTTGTGGGTTTATAAAAAAAAAATATATTTTATACTCAAAAGTTCTTGTTTTATATTCAAAAGTATCTTGTTCTAAGTTTTCTCTACATACCCCGAACATTTCTTATGTAATATGTACATTCTGAATAAACCAGATCAATGTTAGTATTATTGAGTTCAATGATAAATAGTTTACTATCTTTTAGTACAAGAATAGTAAACTATTTGTTAAATATGTGATGCAAGAAATATGATTAAATGGACATACGTATATTGTATTATAACGTGCATAGGGCAGGTCCATAGTGTCTTTATCTTTTTTAAAAATTTTATTATATGTAAAAAAATATTATTGATAGGTATTTAACAGAGATTTAAAAATATACTTAACATTATGATCGTGTGACTGAACAATAACCTACTTATCGAGGTGAATTGAGAAACAATAGTGCGCAAATCTTTTCTATCATCATTAACACGAAGAAAATACTAATTCGTTACATAAATTTTTGCTTGCGATAATTAAATTTCATAGGACATATAAAAAAGTTAAGTTATATTATTTTCTTGGCTAACTAAATCTAAATATATTTTAATCAATACAATAAAAAAAAAACAGTTCATTCATGGCTCAGGGGCACAAGCGTGCAACTGTAAGCGCAACCTGTCGGTTGTGGGCTCGATTCCCACTCGAAGAAATTAAATATTTTATAATCCTCGCCTTGGTAACAAGGCAAAGCGTTGCGTTGAGGTCAGCTACTCAACACGGAACGTATTCACAATTTAACGGAAAATGGAGAACAGAAGTGTTTTAAGGGTAACGGAATGTTCTCAGTACGTTCTAGTTCTCATATACGGGATACAACATAAAGCAAAAAATAAAACTCATATATATTTAATTTATACGTATAAATTTTAAAACAAAAAAAACATATATTTTAAAGTCAGGATGATAACACGGCATAGAAGTGTAAAGATTTCTTCAGTTCTATTTATCAAACTTATATACATAAATAAATAATAAGATATTATAGTAATAGCGTCTTAGCAACAATTATACGCGTATTATCAATTATTATAAACCGGACATGTGCATATCAATAATATTACTATCATATCATCTGTCAAATTATACGATTTAAACAAAATAATAATTTATTGTATAAAATCCATAAGATTATTAACGCTCTTCTGGTTGTCATGGCGCTGTTAAGACGTGTCTTCCTTTCTATAGAATATTAAGACCGTAAATAGAAATTCCATTCGAAACATTGATTATATTATTGAAGCTAGTTAATATATATAATCGATCACGATCTTTTAAATAAATGAATAATTCTACTTACTTATGTAAATGGTGGTGTAGTGACGTGACGTGATGATTGTGGAGTCGTTTTGTACTCCGGGTGAATGCTTTTTCAATTTTTTCTGCTCTAATCAATTGCGACACAACACACAACACGCAATGTCTACAATTCATGCAGAAAACGGAGAACGCAGTGTCAAATCACTATATACTCTGCTATAAGCGATATTAAGCGTAAATCTGAAAAGAAAAAAAATATTTTTTGTACTGTTACGTAAATTATGTTAAAATTCAGTTCTCATAAATTCGACGTAATCTTCCAAATGCTTTCAATTTTTAATGGAAAGACGCTGTAGATCAGATCAGCAGTGTAAACGGGAGAACACAAAAGATATATTTTTTAACACATTTAACCTTAGTCGTGTTCTGTTACTTTAAATTTATTCATAAAAATATACCTATTAAGGTAGAAGAACTTTTAACACACGTGTTAGAGAGGGTAAAATTTATACATTCACCATTCCCTATCTGAAAGTCCTATATACGACCTAGATACGGATAAAGGCCCTTTCATTGTGTATGTGTCGAGGGAAACTCCAGACCCTGCAGCAGGGACTTCCATTAAAGCCATTAAGTCTGGCCAATCCTCCACATAAATAAAATATCGAAAAACACCAGCGATTGTGTAAAACAAAATAAGTGTAGAATTCTCAACTCAAAAATGTCCTAATGAATTTAAGAGACACTAGACCAGGCTAGGATTGTATCTCTTATTGCTAGACTAAATGAGAAGTCTAAGCTTCACTTTTTAAATTTAATTAATAACATATTTCAATTAGGTAATATTCCCGAATATTGGAAGTCCCAAAATTTTATTCCCATCCTAAAACCTGGAACATGTCCCTCTGATCCTAATTCAGACAGACCCATTGCCCTAGCATCTGTTTTATCAAAAATTATGGAACGGCTTTTAAAAAATCGTCTGGAGTAAATAGTGGAAAGCAGAAATATCTTAGCACTCTCTCAATTTGGCTTCAGGAAGGGGTTAAGTACCATAGATAGTCTCAGTGTTTTTACTATATACATTCGACTAGGATATGCCAAAGGAGAGTATTTGGTTGGTTTTTTTTCTGGATATTGCGTCTGCATATGATAATGTTCTTCTTCCGGTACTCAGGCAAAAATTGCGTCAGCTGAGTATTCCGCTGAGGATGACTCATTTCATATGTAATCTGCTGACCGATAGATCGATATCTGTAAAACATCCTCTTCTTACTATACCTCCCAGACTTGTCTGGAAAGGTTTGCCTCAAGGTTCAGCTCTTATCCCTCTATTGTACACACATGACCTCGAGGTCCTCATGCTTTTTACGTGACTTTCCTCCAATATCTTTGATACTGTGTTTTCGAAGGTTATTACTAATCTTGCCCTAACCAAGGGAGCTGTGGACACCAACACTGAATTTCAATCCAGAGTAAATGATTTTTTTTCAAACCATATTCTCATCTTTACTGATGCATCAAAGCTTTCAAAAGGCTGTGTTGGTGCAGCATGCTGGATACTAAAATTCAAAATTATATTACAATTTAAATGTCCTCCTGAATCATCTGTGTTTACCGGAGAGGCTGTTGCTTTGTTAGAAGCAATCCGGCTCACAGACTCCCATGACTTTAAACAGACTGTTATTTGTACTGACTCATTAAGCTGCATATTGGCTGCATATATATATTGATGTTTTGTTTATTTTTATAGGTGAAGACAATTTTTAACAGGATCCTTTTTTTAACATGCATTCTCCTACTACACAGTAGAAGAATGTATGTTAAAAGAGGTCATTTTACACAAAACCCTTCACACACTTCACACTTCCTTCGTGTATTCTCCATACGACGTGACGTTGGCGAAGTGATATGTGATCACGTAAAATTAGATCCCGCGGGAAATAAAAAAATAGGCTATATATTCCTGGACAATCTCATCTATCTTCTAGTATAAGTCCATTCAGCCGTTCCGGAGATTGGCCGGACAAACAAAAAACAAACAGCCAAAAAAAATTTAATTGCCTGTTTGTGTTTTAGTATCGTGTAAAGCTACATTATGAACTTGAAAAAGAAAAAACACAGCTATTTTGAAAGCAAAGACAAATATTCTAATTTTATTTATATGTAATAACAATATTTAGCTGAGCGTAACTTTTTTGTAAATTGCACTGCATTTCTTGAAACTCGAAAAATTTTTATTATTGTATTCTATTATATACTATAAACTCAACCGTTTATTCCGATATAATTGTATTTAGGTATGTTTAGATAAGCCTATTTGTTGCGATCCAAGCAATGTGCAGTTCGGACTTGGGTTAATGATGATAACATTATTTAATGCGATTGTGAGTGTAAAGTATCAATTAGTAATTTCTTTGGTTTCGCGATTTATGTTTATGTTACATTCTTTTTTATTTAGAATTCAATATTGTTTTTGTTAAGAATTCAATATTGCTCACAGTCTCAAAAATAGAATTGTAATTAATGAGGATCAATGAATTTAACTCTGTTATTTCAGCTTTTTTTTATCAATGATGTCGTTTTTTTGTACATTTTTGACTTTCACATTTATGACCATAAAACCAAAGTAAATATAAGTGTTCTTACCTCCAAATTATATATAAATATAAAAAAAAATCTCTTCGAAAATCTTATTTAAAGTTATCTAGAGCTGAGCTACATTTTTTGTTTTGTTACAGCATCCAGGATGATGCGTCTCATCCTACTATTATCGGTCGTAACTTTGGCGGTGGCATTCAAAAATCCACACTTTGCGTCCGGGCGGACCACGATGGTCCATCTCTTTGAATGGAAATGGGATGATATAGCAGCTGAATGCGAGAGATTCCTTGGCCCACGAGGATTTGGTGGTATTCAGGTAAAAAAAATATTCATACAATTATTTTTAGCTTCACGTTTCACTTCATCTCACACACACATTTACAGGCCTGGACAGGAAAAGAATAATGTGAAAAATGTTTCATTGTCCACTTATGGCCTATTTTGAGCATCTATATGGTGTTTGGCGTAACTTAATGACGCATAATATCTAATTGGATGGACAACCTCAAAATTATTAAAATTAATATGTACTTCAACAGCTTGATGATATAGACATTACGTATGTATATAATATGATATGCTCAACGAAAGGTTAAAGTAAATTTATAATAATTTCATTTAACTATAGATGTAGTGGAGAAACGAAAAGCAGTCAAGGGTATGTGATGTTGATGAGAACGAGCTCTTCGCAGAAACCTGAATTGTTTATGACGTCAACTCTACGTTAAAACTCTTACATACATATTGCCATTATGAGATTAGAAATTACTTGTCTATTAACATAATAATAAAATATTCTCATTATATTATAATCAAAATATGTTAATTAATAATAATCATGAAAGATTAATGTTTTATTTGTTTAACAAAATCGTTAATCGCGTTATAGTATGTATAATGTGTTAGGATAGGCAGATAGAACCTATTTTTAAGACACTACATTCCTCATTAAGATACTTCTGTTGCCCACTTTCCGCCAAATTCTTGAGGCACTGCGTGTTGAGTTGCGGAACTCAACGCCGCGCTTTGCTATATTACCAGAGCGAGAAACTCTGCTATGTGCAGAATACAGCAATATTTTTAATCTTTCTTTTAAATAAACTAAAACTATTTCAATTACCGTTAAAGACAGTTTAGAAGCAATCCGTTAGTTGATTAAACCTAAGGTGAAATAGGGGTTCTAGCAGACAAGAATCAATTTACTAAATAAATGGTCGGAAATTTAATTTGCAGAAAAAGGACTGCGCTCCTCAGGAAAAAATAAGACAGCCCATGATTAAGTTACTCGTGGAAAATATATTGCTGTATTAAGTTTGCTCTTTGGTTAACGATTCGACGTTCTTATAAGAAATGTGTACAATGTTTTTTTAAATTCTGAATGCGGATTTTATTCCAATCACATTTTTGTATATTTTTGGGATTGTCAAGGCGCAGTGGCACTGTAAGCGCTACGGTTGTGGGATCAGTTTCTACTTGATCACACAACCGAGAATGTTCCTGTTTAATTTACTTGTATTTCCCTACTCTGTTAGACGTAGGGTGGCGTTGAGATCCGTCCCTTAATACGCAATATCTCCAAAAAGCTGCTTAAGGTTTTTTAATTGATGAGGCGTTCCTCTTGGAAATGAATTATTTATATTGATTGTATATTTTTTATTTCCTTTAATTTTGCGGAGTTTACCCCAAAATTTTGTGTCGGGGTTAATAAATAAGTAATTAAACGCTATTTAAGTTTATAATTTCCAATACTTTTTTTTTCTGCAGATTTCACCACCAAACGAGAACTTGGTGATCTGGTCTCACAACCGTCCATGGTGGGAACGTTACCAGCCCATCTCTTACAGACTGGTCACACGGTCTGGCAATGAACAACAGTTCGCTAATATGGTGCGACGGTGTAACAATGCTGGAGTAAGGTAAGGAAATGATACATCACTATATTCATTTTTCTATACCAAAAAGTATTGAAAAAGTTTGAAACTTAAAAATAAAACAACTAGAAATTCAGTAAATTATAAATAATAAATTTACATTTTAATTTTTTTTTTATCAAAAATCTAAATTACAGTATTTGCTATTTCTTATACGTTCTCTTAAATTCCTAGGATCTACGTAGACGCAATCATCAACCATATGACTGGTACATGGAATGAAAATGTTGGTACTGGCGGCAGTACAGCTGACTTCGGCAACTGGCACTACCCTGGTGTGCCATACGGTAGAAATGATTTTAACTGGCCAAATTGTGTTATATCTGGCAACGATTATGGATGCTGTGCTGATAGAGTAAGTTTGTCATGAGATTATTAGAAATATAAATTAGAATCAGCTTCAAACTACATCTCGCATACAGGAGGGTAGGCAGAGGGAACATAGTGTTAGGACTCTCTGTTCCTCACTTTCCGCCGAGTTCTGGAGGTATTGCGTGTTGAGTGGCGGAACTCAACGCCGCGCTTTGCCTCTACAGCAGAGCGAAAATGAAAATATAAATGTATATAAATAAATATTAAAAATATGTTAGCAATAATTCGATTTTGATATTAATTATATGAATTAATAGATATACCCTCGAATGGGATTTGTACTCAAGATCAGTGTCATACTGACAACCTCTTACAAACAACTTGTCTGAAACTAGTCATAACTTCTTTTCTCAAGAGAATTTCGAAAAATCCTCTCTTAGTCGTCCCTACATTCCTTAACTGATTTACATATTAAATTTTATTTTTTAAATCCATTAGTTTCGTCTCTGCGTCTTCTTTCAGCCACTTAGTAACGGAGAAAATCTTTATAATGTATAGATTTAGAGTTTTTTGAGTTCCGTCCTTCAAAAGGAAGAAAACGTACCTTATAGGATCACTTGTACGTCTATCAGTCCATCAAGACTGTTCTGTTGACAATCTGAAATTAAGATCAAATAATCAGGCCCTCGTAACACATAAAAAGGAAGTTTCTAAGTAATCAAAATATTCAAGCGTTTTTCTTTATTTTTTTATGAAATCCGTCGCATAATCAAAACCCATAGGGTAGTTCCCGTGGACCTAAAGTTATAAAATCAGGCGCGAAGTAAGAACTTACAATAAAAATAGAGGAACAAAATCCGAAAAACGGAAATATGTATTTATTACTGATAAAAACTATAACAAGCATCTAATTGCATGCAGTTCATTTAATTTAAAATGAGTGCCTATGCTCGGAAACTTAAGTTTCATCATCATATATAAGTTGAACTTCCCATTTAAGTACGAAAATTGCTTCGGAACCCTCGGTGGGCGAATCCGGGCTTTTCTGCATATATTATCCACTTATTTTTAATATAATCCCATCCAATATCAAAACAGATTTTTATTACATATTCATGTAAAATGTACCATTTAATTTGTCACTAATACATAAATAACACCAATAACCGATTTCCATATTTGTCACACAGATAAATCGTCGGCTTAAATTATAATCGCCGTGATAAATCTAAATACCGTTTACAAATTTATTTGAAATGAAGGCACGTATGCTTATTTCTATTATGAATGTCACATTTCATACGAGCCTATAGATTTAAAACAAATTGGAGGAATTAACTTTCAAAATTGAAATGTTATTAAATTTTCTTTTTTGTAAGAAATATTCTTTCGCACAGACATTAAAGGATTCTGATTCAATTTTATTAGAAAAACGATTTAGTAATAATTGAAAAGTGGTTTGAATTTATTACACTTAGGCTTGCAATACGTTTGGTAACTTAAAAGCGTATTTCTTGGAAATCAGATTTTAATATTTTTATTTTAAATATCATCAAATTCTATAACGTAAACTTAATTTGTTGTCAAAAAGATTTAGTACACCAAATTAAAAATTACTTTCAACATAATTATTACTAGAGTGGGTCAATTTTTTATTATCTCTTAATTATAGTGATAATATTGTTATAGACATCGAAAAAATATGTCTGTTGAAAGAGTAGCATTTAATTTCATCAATCATCAAGTGTCAATAATCAAGTGTCTCATCGCGATTTTCTATTTCCCATATAAATTACAAAAGAAATTTTGATTTTCTGCATTTGAAATGGTATTGCGAATAAACGGATGGAATAACCTTATCTCATTGAGTAGAGTATCAATTTTTATGAGACATCGGAAAAATACTCATCATATCCAGCAACTTTTGCTATGGTGAAATTTCCATATTTTTAATAGTTTAGATAGTCTATAATGGTCCTCTCTTAGATTCCAGTCTTTAAAATAACTTAATTATTTCCATATTCATTCCACGCCTAATATATATTTTTCCCCGTCCACCCATCCAGTGGCTCATGTGTGTGTACAAACATTTATTTTTAACTGTTTTAATATATTTTAATTATTATATAGTAATAAATAAATATTTTATTTGTTATTTAGGTGCGTAACTGCGAATTATCAGGCCTCAAGGACTTAAATCAAGGAACAGAATACGTACGTCAACAGATCGTAAACTACATGAATCATCTCATCAACTTGGGTGTAGCTGGATTCAGGTAAGAACTGCAGTTCTTTCATACTAAAATAATAAAAATAAAAGGAGATCAGATAGGAATTTAAAGAAGTTAGGCTATAACCGCGACGGTTGTGCTTTTACTGAACTAAACAAGAAAAATCGAGCGTTGATTGTTGCCTCAACATACAATATCTTGAAAATTGGACAGGAAGTAGAAAACAGAGTATCTTAACACTGGGTTCCCTCTGTCTACCCGAAAAAAAATGTTTTATAATAGCATTATAGTGGAACAAACACACCGTCACCCTTACGTCAGACGCTTTGCCGCTGCGCCACAACGGCCTCTAAAGATATATAAAAGAATATTTTTTCATTTGAACAAACATAAAACGTATTGTAAGAATGGTAGATATAGGTGTGAAGTGATGGGTTTAAGGAGTAGGGTAACTGACATTTTTAAGGTCGTGACTGGATTTATCAGATTGTAAGGATTCAATGTGTCTTTTAAGAAAATATATTATAGAGCATTCCATTTTATTTCCTCTGAAATAGCCATAAGTAAATAGCGTTTGTGAAATTACAGGAAAACCATTAGAATATTTAATTGACGAAATATTAAAATAAATACCAGTGTGTATATGTACGTGTTGAAACAAGTATCTAGGCAGCTCCTCCCTTTTTCACCCATAGCAGATTGGCAGGTGGAACCTAATGTTAAGACATACATGCCTATTATTCTCATTAGGAAAAAGAGAATGGACAGAAAGAATCCGGTATACGGACACTCCTTCATTTTTCGAAAATATTGACACTTTAACGTAAACAAAACATTATTTACAGAATCGACGCCGCAAAACACATGTGGCCTGGTGACCTTAGCGTTATCTACAACAGATTAAGGAACTTGAACACCGATCACGGTTTCCCATCCAACGCTCGTCCCTACATTTATCAGGAAGTTATCGACTTGGGTGGCGAAGCTATCACCAAGGACGAATATACACCTCTAGCTGCTGTCACCGAATTCAGATTTGGTTTGGAATTGAGTCGTGCCTTTTCTGGACAGAATCAACTTAGGTAAAATTTTTCTTTCAAGCTATATATTTGATAGAAATATACATACTAATAAATTTATTCATTTAATAGTGTATATATTTTTTGAGTATATGTACATATTTTAATGATTTAAATACATTAAATATTTGTTGCGACTGGTGTTCCTATACCAATTACACAATGCAGCTTAGCTTCAAGATTTATGTAAAACTAAGAATGGAATGAGACTTTTGTGTGTAAGCCTATGTTAATAGCTACATTAAAAAATATCATAAATCCAGTGAGGTAACTATTATTAATAATGCTTTAAACATTATTGAAACTTCTATGAAGACAGATAATTCCAATTAAGTTTTATATGCAAAAAGTAGTTTCTACAATAATATCGTTCACAAGAATACTCGGAAATCTAATAAATCCTTTCAAGTATAAAACGTTCATAGACTTCGAAGAAATAGAATATTTTTCTACAAATGTTATTCTATAAAGTCAATTAACATCATTGAGCATATAAATATCTATTTAAACTGGTTCCCCTTTATAGTAAGTAGCTTACTTATATAATTTTTTTTTTTCGTTTCACCACAGATGGCTAGTAAACTGGGGCCCGCAATGGGGTCTTCTAGCGTCAGTCGATGCTTTAACCTTCATTGACAACCACGACAACCAACGAGGCCACGGTGCTGGTGGTAACATATTGACGTACAAACGCTCCAGGCAGTACAAAGGAGCTATCGCGTTCATGTTGGCTCATCCATATGGTGTACCTCAGTTGATGAGCAGCTTTGACTTTCATGATACTGAAGCTGGACCTCCTATGGATAGTAGTGGCAATATTGTATCTCCTTCTATTAACTCTGTAAGTATATAAAAATATGTGTCAGATACATTTCTTAGTTTGATTTTATTTATACTGTACCTTTATGTATCCCAAATTTAGCAAGGTAGGCAAAGGGAATTGGTGTTACGGCACTTCGTTATCTACTTTCCGTCCAATTTTCGAGACAGCGTGTTGGAGCTCAACGCCGCCTTGTTACCAGAACGATGAAATTAAAATACTTAATTCATACTGGCCGGTCCCACATCGATACCTATCAAGATATTATATTGATTTATGCATTTATATTTCGTAATGTCAATGACAGTATAATTGAAAATAGTCAAATAATCAACCTCACGCTGTATCACGCACACAGAGGGAACCTAGTGTTAAGACACTCCGTCCCCCACTTTCCGCCGAATTCTGCCCGGCGGTTCCGGTTCCGTCGAAGCATTACGTGTTGAGCGGCGGAACTCAGCGCCGCGCTTTCCCTCGTCACCAGAGTGAAGAAATGAAAATATAAATGTAAATAATATTTCACTTCCCCGAGTGGGGATCGAACCCACAACTAGTCGATTTTACAGTCACACTTTGTGCCTCTGTGCCACGACCTGGGACACGAACTGGAACTGGGACACGAACTGGAACTGGGACACGAACTGGAACTGGGACACGAACTGGAACTGGGAACGCAACGGGATATGGGTTGGATCCCCACTCGAGGAAATGAAATATTTAGTTAAATTTATATTTCCATTTCCTCGGTCTGGTGTAGCGCGCAGCGAGAGTGCGCAGCGAGAGTATCTTAACAAGTTCCCTCTGTCTACCGTGCTGTGTGCGTAAGATACACCATAAAGCTGGTTTTTTTTAAATACCTCGAGTGATCATTGAACCTATAACCTCTCGAGTTGACAGTCGCACCCTGGCGCCCTAGAGCCACAATTGGCCTCTATAAATGATTTAAACATATCATTAAAATAAGTTAAAATATAATTTTACTTTGCAGGACAACACCTGTGGAAACGGCTGGATATGCGAACACAGATGGCGACAGATCTACTCTATGGTAGCCTTCCGCAATGTCGCTGGTACCACCGGCATCAACGATTGGTGGGATAATGGTAGCAGTCAGATTGCCTTCTGTCGTGGCGGCCAAGGTTTTGTTGCTTTTAATAATGACAATTGGAACTTGAACCAGAATCTACAGGTAAAGCTGGACTTCTTTTTGTTTATACATTTTTTTCCTTACGCGTCGGCCACTTTTCGAGACTTAATGAGTGTTGTGTTGCGTAACTCAACGCTGCGCTTTGTCTTGTTAACAAAGCGAGGAAATGAAAATATTTTTCTTCTTTTCTATTCTTTATTTTATATACTAAATAATTACGCCATAATAGCGTCAATATTAACTTCCTGTTGGGTAAAAATTAATAAAATAAGTTTATTATGAACAATAATATACAAAATAAATATATTTTATACACCACAGTATTACATTTATATAAAAAAAAGTTGCATAATTGTATACACTCACATCGTTGTGTTATATATAACTTTAGGCCTTTTATATAAACCATCTTTTAATATATAGAGTTATAAGAATAAAAAAATAAAAATAAATTAGCTTCACGCTGTATCCTGCATACAGCAGGGTAGGCAGATGGAACCTAGTGTTAAGACACTCCGTTCCCCACTTTCCGCCGAATTTTCGAGAAATTGCGTGTTGAATAGTGGAACTCACCGCCACGCTTAATAAAATATTAATAAATAATAATTTATTCCCCGAGTGGGGATCGAACACACAACCGTCGCGTTACAGCCATACTATTGTGCCCCTGCACCACGACGGCATCAATAGTAATACTTATATTAAATATTATAGTAATATTTACTATTTAACTACAATATGTTAATCGCCACATACTTTTAGACCTGTCTACCAGCTGGTAGATACTGTGACGTCATATCCGGTGAAAAGAGGGACAACGGATGTACAGGAAAAACTATAACAGTCGGGTCTGACGGCCGCGCCAACATTAGTATCGGCTCTAACGATTATGACATGGTTCTTGCTATACATAGAGGAGATGAGGTAGGGTAGTCTAATTTAGATTGACTCTTCTTAACCTATATAAAATTTTAAAGCGATGAGACATAATTAAAAAATATGTTAGTCGATTTTATTTCTTCACGTTGTATCCCGCATATAGTAGATTCGGCAGAGGGAACCTAGTGTTAAGACACTCCGTTCGCCATTTTCCGTTGAATTCTGGAGGCATTGTGTCTTGAGTGGCGGAATTCAACGCCGCGCTTTATGCCTCTACAACAAAATGAAGAAATGAAAATATAAATTTATATAAATGTTTAATTTCCTCGAGCAGTCATATACTTGTGCCATTGCGCCACTGCTGTGGACGGCCTCGAAATTAGATATAGTGATATCTAATTCCGAGATATATAATGAGGCTGCCTATTGTACTTTGTATTTTTATACTTTTATTTCCTTTTTATTATTAATATTTTTTTTCTATTTATTTTTTATTATCATTACCTTATTTTTTCAGTATAATAAAGAGTTTCATTATATATTTACCAAGCTTTATTTAAAAAATGAAAATATGTATATAAATTAAATATTTTTAAAAAGGGGATGAGATTCAATTCCAATTACGTACATAAAATATAATTGATATAATATTATTTAATAACACACATGCTTTTATTTGTTTCAGTCACGACTATAAAAAACAACTTTATAACAACAACATTAACATTAACAACGAAGAACATTAACACCGAAAAATCATCAAATGTACCCAAAAGCTTGAAGATTGTTAACACGGAAATGTACTTTAAATATATTTTTGTAATTAAATCATAGAACAGATATAATTCTTTTATCTTTAATGTCTCCCGTATTTTTTTGAATAGCAGGGTAGAGTGGCGGAGCATAACGCTGCGCTGTGCCGTGTTACCGAGTGTAAACATAAAAATATTATTAAACAATACATATTTTCTCGAGTGGGAATCGAACCCACTATTGTCTGTCGAGTTTCATTTAAATATATGTATATATTTATTTATAATTGGTAATAGTTTGATTATTTAAGTAAATTATGATCTCACAAGTCAGTGGCTCAACTTTGTAAGCAGGTTAAATTGTGTTGTTGAACTAAGTTCTGGACTTAGCAGATTGTCTGACTGTTGGATCGAAATTTGACACTGTTTAGTAATGCTTTAACACAAAAGTTGGCGAACAAACTCCAAACTAAACATAATATTATTAGAAATTCTTTTCAGCTAAGACTGAAATTAACTAAATATTATATTTCATTACGAATTCTTTGTGAAGAAAGTTGGAAGCTTCTTTCGTAGGAAAAAACTTGAAAGTCGCGGTCATACTCGATTTATATTAAGGTATAAATATATAATTATAAATATATAATTTAGGTACAGAGGTATTAGAAAATATTGTTGCCGTTTTTTTTTTCTATATCATAATTTTTAATTTTCATACATTTCATCATTTACGTGATACAAAAAAATATTATATTGTACTGTTTAGGTATAATTTATAATTTTACTGTTAACATATCAAAGGTCATGGCGCAGAGGCTCAAGCGTGTGCTTTGGGTTTGATTCGCGATCGGATGAATGAAATACTTAGTGTTTTTATTTCTTTGCTTTGGTAACGAGACAAAGCCGTCGTTGAGTTCTGCCATATAATACAGTATTGTATTGTATCGAGAATTCGGCGGAAAGCGGAAAATAAAAAGAAAATAATATTAAGGCAAAGGCACACTATAGCGTAGCGTACGGGAAAATACAAATATAGGGAAAAAACCCGAAAAGTGATAATTTACATGTATTTACCGTATGTCTTAACCGTAGCGTTTGGCACTCCGTTCTCTCTGACTACCCCGCTTGGGATAAAGCGTGAAGTTAAGTTAAGTTATAAAATTTATAAGTATTTGTGGCCAGTCTTGGCGCAGTGGTACGAAGTGTGACTGTAAAACCGACTGATTGTGGATTCGATCCCCACTCGAGGAGATGAAATATTTATTTAAATTTATATTTACATTTCTTCGCTTTGGTGTCGAGGCACAGTGCGGCGTAGCTTTCCGCTACTTAGCACGCAATGCCTACAGAATTCCACGGAAAATAGGGAACGGAGTATCTTAACGCTAGGTGCCCTCTGCCTACCCTGCTGTGTGAGGGATACAGCGTGAAGCTGAACGCTGAACTAAGTACAATTAATAGTTTTTTAGTCTATTATAATTATTATTTTAAACGTCAACGTTGGTGACATTAACAAAAATAATAAAGTAGGTATATTTGACGAGACGAGCTCAAATGGCGATGTCTACAATAAAAAGTATATGTATATGGAAAGTAAATTCTGATTGTGAGTTACTATTTTATAAAAGTTTATATTGTGTGTAGATGGATCACGGAGTGATGTCAATACATTTTAATCATTGGCACGTAGGTACGTTACATTCATTTACAGCAGATATATTTCTCAAGAGAACTTAATCAAAATTTTGTATATAAAGAAATCATGAAATACATGATCTGTTGATTTTGATATCCTCTTAGCAATCCTTAAGTCTATTAATGTATCTTCTGAGGCTACTGAATGGTTTTACTCCTATCTACATGAACAAAAGCAAATTATTCGTATTAATGATCAACGATGTCAACGATGCATGTCGACTTAGTGCTGGTGTTCCGCAGGGTGGCGTCCTTTCTCCTCTCCTTTTTTCCATTTCCATTAACTCCGTTACTAAACTCCTATCCCTTTCCCTTTATACGCCGATGACCTACAGATTTATTTGACCACGGACGTGAATGACATTGTGAAAGCTATTAATTTAATAAATTCCGATCTACATACTATTAGTTCCTGGAGCAAGTCATTGTCTGGCAATAAATCCTAAAAAGTCACAAGTGTGTTTCCTAGGCAGTCGTCAACAATTATCTAAATTAAACTTCCCTTTCTATCCTCCTATTATCTTTGACAATTGTAAGCTGGAATGCAGCAACACTGTTAAAAATCTAGGTATCAAGGTGGATAGCACTCTCTCCTGGGCTCCTCACATCTCTGAACTGAGCCGCAAGATGTACTATACTATTGGTAGGCTAAAGTGATGGAAAAATCTTCTGCCTATCCAAACCAAGATTTCCCTGGCGCACTCACTCTTACTGCCTATATTAGACTATGCTGACACCTGATACCTAGATATTTCGCAACAATTGCTCAATACACTTGAACGCCTACAAAACCTGATTATTCGATTCATTTTCCACCCCTATACTCCATCCTACCTTAAGGAACGCTTTTCCTTCCTTGGGTCTAACTCCTCCTTTTCTTTCAGTCTCCGCTCGAAAAATGACAACGTGCTCGAGATCCCGCTGTGCCGCACTCACTGCTACAGTAAATCTTTTACTGTAGAATCAGTCAAACTATGGAATGCGTTACCACGAGACGTGAGACAATCTACTTCCATTAATATTTTTAAGCATAAAGTTAAGAATTATTATCTTCGGATGTAGTTTATGTATACCTACAAGTATTATTATCATTTATTTATTTTTCCTACTTGAATATATATTTAATGTATGTATATTATATGTATGTATGATATGTATAGTATGCGTATGTATGTGTATATATATATATATATATATATATATATATATATATATATATATATATATATATATATATATATATATATATATATATATATATATATATATTAAGTTTATTCACGTCGCTTTGCACCACATTATGCCCTCACTTTTAGATGTATCCTATCTTCAGATTGGTTGCTTGGAAGAGATGACTTTTAGTGATAAGGCCGCCTTTGTGCATATTATATTCTAAAACTAAAACTGATTATTTCAGTCGTCAGTCACATATCATACGGAGTATCTTAACACTAAGATCCCTCTGCCTACCCTGCTATAGGCGGGATACAACGTGGATCTGGTTTTAACTTTGTGTGAACCGATTAAAATAAAACTAATACTATACTAAATATTTAAGGGAAGTTAGCCAAATTACAACAGTGCACTTAAATCGGTTAAGCCGTTTCTTAGATTATCGTGAACAAACACACAGACAAACAGATAAACTGACCAAGTTCTATTACATTGTTAAATGTCCGTAATAATATTTTTTCTGACATATCTTCCATGTGCAGACACCGATGAGTTAGGATTTTATTGTAAATATCCATAAGTTGTATTTTTATTTCAAATATTCTATGCAAGATTCTTATGGGAGGTACGACAATGCGACCTAAGGTTGTAATAATTTTCACATTAGAAATCTTAATTGCACACAGAAGGGTAGGCAGGGAACCCACTTTTTTCCCACTTTCTGACGAATTCTGGAGGCATTGCGTGTTGAATGCCATTCAACACGTTTTTCCATTTCCTCGCTCTGGCAACGAAGCAAAGCACGGCTTTGAGTTCCGCTACTCAACAATAACTAACTCGAAAGTTCGTTGGTATATTGGACGGCTAAATCTCCATATCTTAAATGCTAGTACTAGAAAAAAAGATTGTGTAACAAGTGTAGTACATTGATAAATGATTGCACTAAGTTTTCAGCTTCACGCTGTATCCCATTTCAAACCACTAGTTGAAAAAGTATTAGAGTGAAAAATTACTATTACATATTTTTCTCCACTTCCTGATTATTCTGCATATCAGTAGTTAGATAGAACCGATTATCAAAACACTCCTTAACTTAACGAAAAGCTTTTCGCCGGAATACGATGCATTGCGTATTTTACTGCGATACTAAACGCCATGCCGCCACCTTAACGTTTTAAAGGTAATTTTTACTCTAGTTAATAAGTAATAAATATACAAATACTAATTATATTTCTATATATAAAATGTCCAGAATCATTTTGCGGCTTAAGTCACTTTTGCATCGAACGCTTTTTTTCCTACTACAAGTCCTAATCAAATATTTATGTAATCCTTTTATCTTACATAAGCAGTCTCTGCAAATAGCAACACCTTTTTTAATTAAAAAGAGCAACTACAATTACAATTATAAGTGCTTTACATTTTACATATATTTACCTTTTTTTCGGCTTCACGCTGCATCCTGCAGATAACATGGAACATAATAGTATCAAGACACTCCGTTCCCAACTGGCCGCCGAATGGGAAGTACAAATCTTACTCTTAGAAGTATTTACATTTTTAGCCAAACCTCTTGGGCTGTACTGAATGTAACTGCCTGGTACTAATACCAATAAATGTGACATTCTGAAGAGGTAATAAATAAAAAAAAACTAGTTCCCACCATTTTTCAATTGTTTTTCAAGCAAGCAAAATGAACGTACGTGACGAAGAAATTTGGTACATTTTTAAAGTTTTATGGCCTAAGATCACATTGCATAAATCTATAGGGATCAGTAATTCTAATGAAACTTATATTTAAGAATGATATATGATAGTAGAATAGATTACACTAGGGTTGCCTAAAAGAATCCTGCCGCAATCCCCTTTAATTAAAGTTTTTCGTTACTAGTTTTTGGAGAAAATTGCACTTATATGTTTTTTATGTGAATTGCACATCATTTGAAATAAAATCGCATATAGAATTGGAAAAACAATGGTTGCCAGCTCTCAGTCTGCCGCAAGCCCAGGGTTGCCTGGTTTGAAAAGGTTACTTAATGTTAATATTGGCACTCATGTGTTTTTTTAAAGAATTATATATCAAACTAGTGGACGCGCGCGGCTTCGCTCGCTTATTTGCACCCTTAGGGGTGAATTTTAAAAAAACCACGAAACACGTGTTCCATAAAATATTTTTAACAGTCTGAATTTATTTTTTTATAAAAATCGGTGGCGATTTAAAGATTTTTCCATACAAACTTTCAACCCCAATTTCATCCCTTTAGGGTTAATATTTTTAAAATTTCCTTCTTAGTGGATGTCCAGAATATGAAAATAAACATCTGCCCAAATTTCACGTTTCTACCATCAGCGGTTACGGCTCTGCGTGCGTCTTACCTCAGTCAGTCAGCACAAGTCCTTTTATTGATATAGATTAAAGCTTATTTTTTTCTCATCACTAAAACACATGGTTGCCTGGAAAATAACTGTCGTAAGCAAAGGTTGCCATCATTTGAAATATTTTATTCCGATTCCGTTTGTCTGAGAATGGATGATGAAATGCGCGGTTTGCTTTATGTTTTAAAGTAAAATATTATATAATAGAAGATCAATCTTAAAATGAATGTTTATTCTAGCTATTCACCTGTTAAATGATGAGTTTAATCATATTAAGTACATACAAAAAATACAATATTTAAACATGAAATCATCCTTATTTTTCAAGTCAAATAATTAATCCATGATATTAAGTCTTTGCTAAATCTGTTTTCTAAAACTAATACTCATTTAAATTATCATTTTAAAAAAACTAAATTATCTAATTAAATAAATGCTTACAAATATGGATCTACTATGTTTAGGTATTAATTACGTCATGTTTCCTTAAGATAATGAAGGGTGACGATTACCGCGGAGCGGGTGCGTGAGTCCAGCGCGAATGCAGACTCGCTCCGCCACCGTAGGCCAGGGGATAGAAGAAGACGGTATGCGCATCTTCAACTCCCCCTACCTTAGTGGAACTACTGTGGGAGGGTCATGGTGCCTCCTCCTCCTGCAAGTCATCAAGGCTGCGGGTGCCCTCGGAGAAACTCCAGGGCACCCTGAAGGCGACGGCCTTCCATTGAGGCGTCGTAGTAGTATGTGCCGCGTTTCATATTCGTGGAGCGGGTTTCAGCTGGGTTTTAGGGGGTAGTATTGGTTTTTGAGTCCCACAGCATCGCTCATCCGTAAGCCATTTGCCTTGCCTGTGGACGGTCTGCGTAAATGCATTTTCCAGCAATAAAAAAAGGGGTGACAATTATTGCGTATATTTTTTTTATTAATTAAGAAAATATGCAAAATTACATTTTAATAAATTCTCTCTCTCTCTTCGTCCTCTGGTTTTGAGGCTTTGACAACGGTTCTTTCTTCTCACGCAACTTTTAAGAATTTGCATAGGAAAGAAATATATATAATATAATTATAATAAACACAATTAATTTAGCAAAAATAAATTCGAAGAAATTACGGCAGTAATGTCGATAAATAAGTGCAATTTACATTTATGACCAGGAGTCGACACATATCAATTAGTTGTCTACTTTTTTATTATAGATAAACATTTTGCGGCGCGATACAAAGCAAGTCAAATGCAATAAAGTTATTTTCGAAGATGTATTGTTTCTAAATGCAGTAAAAGTGCAGATGGCCAAAATGAAATGTTTGTGAGCTTACTTACCTTTCGTTTTGGACTGAAGATGTTTTTAGTTAACATTACAAAAATGAAGATGTGTTTTTGTGCGATAGGAGCGAAAATGTGATTAAATTTAACGATGAATCTATCCAAAACTGTAAAATTATGTTGTTGTTTCGCCAAAAAATTAATTTTAAATACAGTGACATTTTCTTAACTACTGACACAATACACGGTTATCACTTACAGTGTTACAAAAAGTTCATTCTTCTAAAACAAAAATATAAAAAAATTTTTTTGAATTATTTTCCAATGTAAAACGTAAGTATACTTTAATGTTTAATATTATATATTTTTTTCTATGTAAATAACTTTTAATATAGGATAAAATCCAGATAACTTTTGCAGTGGGATAGTTGCCTCAGTTTTGATCACACTAAGTTGCTAAGGGACGTTAGGGGTGATTGGCCTTTATTAAAATTACATGAACAATTCCTTTGGACCTAAATGCTTTAAAAACTATCAGTATATACGGACACGTTCATGCTAGCGAATTTTTTTAAATATTGTTTTAACATTTTTAATTTGTAGAATAGTTTTCACTTTGCAAAAAAAGTGGATATCCGTACCAAAAAGATGGACACTAGAGTTCTTTCTACGGATAGTCTTCCTAGGGGCATTATTCCGAACAAATATAAATTTTATTAGTATTTTATAATTCTATTATTTTGAAAAATGCGGCATCTATTCGGTTTTTATCCTATACTCTTTCGCATTTTGTCTTGTCTTTTCTTATGTTACCTATTACATATGTAATTATATTTATTATTGAATTATTTACAGGAAGAGTCGACTGCATCTCTTGCTCTTGGATGTACTGCCGATCACTTAAATTTTTAATAATGAGAACAATACGGATGACGATGAAATCTTGTTGTCCAGTGATCTTAGGACTAAAAGTGACCACTCGGTAGATTTTTCTATTAATTTAGAATATAAAAGCTTGAACGAGGTATGAAATCATTTACAATGAAACCCTTTAAGTGTTAAGGTCGCTTTTTTTAAATAATTTTCATAATTTATTTTGTTTTGTTTTATAATATTACCTTAACAATTCAAATCAAATCAGAACATACATGGTAATTTCTTAATCGGCATTAAATTCTGAGCTGTTAATGTAACAGAGGACTGCATTGATTTCATGAAAGTGGATGTCAACGGCGACATCCACTTCCATGAAATCACCTCCTCGCTGCTCCGCGCCTCCTGGAAATAGACCAGGTCCTGGTCGGTTTCGCCGTTGAAAATACTAGATAATTACATACATTTTTGTAGACTGTAAACGCGACAGGTTGTGGGCTCGATTCCCACTCGAGGAAATTAAATATTTTACAATCTCATTTCCTGTTCCTGGTAACGAGACAAAGCGTTGCGTTGAGTTCGGCTACTCAACACGGAATGTATTCACAATTCGACGGAAAGTCGAGAACACAAGTGTTCTAAGGGTAACGGAATGTTCTCAGTACATTCTAGTTCTCATGTACAGGGTACAAGATAAAGCAAAAAATAAAACAATATATTTAATTTATACGTACAATTTTGAAACAAAAAAAAATATTTTTCATATATTTTAAAGTCAGGATGGTGACATGACATAGAAGTGTAAAAATTTCTACAATTCCATTTATCAAACTTATATAAATATATAATAAGATATTATATATAGACCAATAATATTACTATCAAATCCATCTGTCAAATTATACGATTAAAACAAAATAATAATTTATTGTATAAAATCCATAAGATTATTAACGCTCTTCTGGCTGTCATGGCGCTATTCAGACGTGTCTTTTTTTCTATAGAACATTATGACCGTGAATGAAATTCCATTCAGAACATTGTTTATATTATACAAGCTAGTTATAATCGATCACGATCTTTTATAACTAGCTTGCGACATTGAGTTTCGCCATTCAACACGCAATGTCTACAATTCAAGAAGAAAACGGAGAACGCAGTGTGAAATCACTATATACTCTGCTATATGCGACTAGTGGACGCGCGCGGCTTCGCCCGCTGATTTGCATCCTTAGGAGTGAATTCTAAAAAAAACACGAAACACGTATTCAATAAAATATTTTTAACAGTCTGAATTTAATTTTTTATAAAAATCGGTGGCGATTTAAAGATTTTTCCATATAAACTTTCAAACCCTTATTTGAACCCTTAGGGGGTGAATTCTAAAAAACTATGAAATACGTGTTCAATGAAATCTTTTTAAGAGTCTGAATCAAATTTTATAAAAATCGGTGCCGATTTAAAAAAATATTCAAACAAACTTTCAACCCCTATTTCATCCCTTTAGGGTTAAAATGTTTAAATTCTCTTCTTAGTGGATATCCAGATTATGAAAATAAACATCTGTTCAAATTTCACGTTTCTATCATTAGCGGTTACGGCTGTGCGTGCGTCTTACCTCAGTCAGTCAGGTACATGTCCTTTTATATATATAGAAGACTAGTGCGCGCGCGCAGCTTCGCCAGCTTATTTGCACCCTTTAGCGTTAATTCTTAAAAAACCACGAAACACGTGTTGTATAAAATATTTTTAACAGTATGAATTTAATTTTTTATAAAAATCGGTAGCGATTTAAAGATTTTTCCATATAAACTTTCAACCCCTTATTTGAACTCTTAGGGAGTGAATTCTAAAAAACCATGAAACACGTGTTCAATAAAATATTTTTAAGAGTCTGAATTTCAAATTTTATAAAAATCGGTGGTGATTATTTTTTTTCCATACAAACTTTCAACCCTTATTTCATCTCTTTAGCGTCAAAATTTTTCAAATTCCCTTCTTAGTGGTTGTCCAGATTATGAAAATAAACATGTGTCCAAATTTCACGTTTCTACCATCAGCGGTTACGGCTGTGCGTGCGTCTTACCTCAGTCAGTCAGGTACAAGTCCTTTTATATATATAGATACTAGAGGGCGCGCGCGGCTTCGCCCGCTTATTAGGAGTGAATTCTAAAAAAACCACGAAACACGTGTTCAATAAAATATTTTTAACAGTCTGAATTTAAATTTTTATACAAATCGGTGGCAATTTAAAGATTTTTCCATATGAACTTTCAACGCCTTATTTGAACCCTTAGGGTGTGAATTCTTAAAAACCATGAAACACGTGTTCAATGAAATATTTTTAAGAGTCTGAATTTCAAATTTTATAAAAATCGGTACAGATTAAATTTTTTTTCCATACAAACTTTCAACCCCTATTTCATGCCTTTAGGGTTAAAATTTTTCAAATTCCCTTCTTAGTGGATGTCCAGAATATGAAAATAAACATCTGCCCAAATTTCACGTTTCTACCATCAGCGGTTACGGCTCTGCGTGCATCTTACCTCAGTCAGTCAGCACAAGTCCTTTTATATATATAGATAGATAGATAGATAGATTAAACGTAAATCTGAAAAGAAAAAAAAAATTGTACTGTTACGTAAATTATGTTAAAACTCAGTTCGCATAAATTCGACGTAATCTTCCAAATGCTTACAATTTTTAATGGAAAGACGCTGTAGATCAGATCAGAAGTGTAAACGGGAGAGCACAAAAGATATATTTATTAACAGATTTTACCTGAGTCGTGTTCTGTTACTTTCAATTTATTCATAAAAATATACGTATTGGTAGAAGAACGTTTGTAAGAATAATGAAAAAAATGTTTGTAATTTCTATTGAATGCCTGTTTGTTATACAGAGTGGAAGAGTAAGCACCACTTTAAATGAAATCACAGTTTTAACTACTTACTTTATAAAAGTCTATTTTTTTTATTTTAACAAAATAAATAATAAAATCATCGTTTTAAAATAAAACACCATTTGCGAAGAATATTATAAATACGCACACATACGCACACTCTTACTTGTCAAAGCGGCAACGTCGCACACGATTCGTCAAGAAATCTAGTCCCAACAACTAGCGTAGGTATGTAGCTAACGGCGGTGAAGTGATGTTATATTAACACAACACTTAGGAATACACTTGTGTAAAGTATCACTCACATTTATCGTTTCATTTGTCTACTTATTTATTAGATAGCTAGATTTTTTTTTCAAAGTGTCCCTCTTGTTTTTGAAAATAATTAAACAAACGTAAATAATAATAAAATACTTAATAAAAAAATTAAAAGTATATTCGAGAAGTATTATAATTAATGGTCATGATTTGATATTAACATAATTAATAAAATTATCAATATTATTTACAAATAATTTCTAAATACTTATTTATTTCGTATTGTGATTTCGTAGGTTCCCGGGTAACATTATAAGACTTGTTTCTATTTAACTTTTATACGATTTTGTATCAAAATAATTAAACAAATGTAAATAATAATAAAAATCTTAATAAAAGAAATAAAAGTATGTTCGAGAAGTATTTTAATTAAAGGCACTACTATGAACTATTACAACGACTTTTAATTATCTGTTTGTAATTATTAGTGACTGTAATGTATACCAATAGATACCTCAATGGTGAATCGCACCACCACCCTACACAGTTATCTACCGTTGGCAAATCTTTGTTTCAAAGAGCCCACCACCTCTGCAACGCTGAACATCTCGGGGACGAGCTTCGCCAGGTGAAGAATTCCCTTCATCAGAACAAGCTGCCAGGTCCCCACCAGCGTTGTCAGAAGACCAACAAGCCACCCACAGTAGAGAGACAGACGGCATTTCTACCATATTTGAAGGGGGTTACAGACAGGATTGGCAACATCTTAAGAAGAGCTTCTATAAAAACTATATTGTGACCACGGACTACTGCAAAGTGTTCGAAACGTGGGGTTTCCAAAAATGTATAAAAATACAAAATATACGCGATTAATCCGGTTAAAATAGTTTCATTTAAAAAGTCCGAAAAAATTAGTTCAGCCGTTCTGAAGATTAGACCGGGCAAACAAAAAAACAGACAGACAAAAAAATTTAATTGTCTGTTTGTGTTTTTGTATTATGTAAAGTAATTACATTATGAATTTGAATAAAACACAGCTATTGTGAAAGCAAAGACAAACGTTCTAATTTTATTTATATGTAAAGTCAATACTTAGCTGAGCGTAACTTTTTTGTAAATTGCACTGCATTTCTTGAAACTCAAAAAGTTTTTGTATTTCACAAAATTCAAAATGACAAAAGCATAAACTATACAGTATTCTATTATTTACTGCAAACTCAACCGTTTATTCCGATATAATTGTATTTAGGTATGTTTAGATAAGCCTATTTGTTGCGATTCAAGCAATGTGCAGTTCGTACTTGGGTTACTGATGATAACATTATTTAATGCGATTGTGAGTGTAAAGTATCAGTTAGTAATTTCTTTGGTTTCGCGATTTATGGTAATGTTACATTCTTTTTTATTTAGAATTCATTATTGTTTTTGTTAAGAATTCAATATTGCTCACAGTCTCAAAAATAGAATTGTAATTAGTGGGGATAAATGAATTTAACTCTGTTATTTCAGTTTTTCTTTATCAATGATGTCGTCTATGTCTTCGTACATTTTTGAACTTTCACATTTTTGACCACAAAACCAAAGTAGGTTACAAATAAGTAAAGAAAATACAAGTAATCTTACCTTCATATTGTATAAAGATATAAAATTTTAATATTAAAAATTACTAAAAATAACAAACATATTATCTAAAGTTATTCTATATTTTTTATTTACAGCATTCAGGATGATGCGGCTCATCCTACTATTATCGGCCGTAACTTTGTCGGTGGCATTCAAAAATCCGCACTATGTGTCCGGGCTGACCACGATGGTCCATCTCTTTGAATGGAAATGGGATGATATAGCAGATGAATGTGAGAGATTCCTTGGACCACGAGGATTTGGTGGCATTCAGGTAAAAAATATTAATACAATTATTTCTAGCGTCACATTTCACTTCATCTCACACACACATTTACAATCCTGGACAGGGAAAAAATAATGTGAAAAATGTTTCATTGCCCACTTACGGCCTATTTTGAGCATCTATATGGTATTTGGCGTAACTTAATGCCGCATAATATGTAACTGGATGGACGACCTTAAATTATTAAAATTAATATATACTTTAACAGCTTGATGACATCGACATTACGTATGTATATAATATGAGATGCTCAACGAAAGTAAATTTAATATAATTTCATTCACTAATAAATATAAGGTAATATAAGGTTGATAATAAATTTTGTACTAGGAGGGCCGGGAAAAAAGAATTTATTGAGCTAATTGCAAAAAAATATTATGGAAAGAGAACAACAACGTGTATGGTACCCAAAATCTTTAATAATATAAATAGCCTCACATTGAGTGATGACATCAGTAAAACAATTTTAAAGGTGTTTTACCTTAGAGATTTCTTTATTAAAGAAGTAGACAAGGGTATAAAATAAGTTTTTTTTTTTATAATGTTTATAAATTTTCTATATAGAGATGCAATTTTCTGTTTTAGTCATTAAGTGCTTACTTGTTGTTTGTATTTTATATTATAGAATATTAATAGTACAAGACTGGTAGTAGTTATTAAGTGTTGTTGCTTGTTTTTAATTTCTTTTGGATATTTTTATTTTGATTGTATTTTATATAGTTTAATAATAGATAGTTCAAGGGATGTAAGAGTTAAGTGTTTACTTGTTTTTAGTTTTTTTTTCTTCTTTTTTTAATTGTAAGGTATTTAAATTATAATTGTCGGTAGAGTAATTTAGTATTAAAATGTTAGTTTAGGTTAAAAATGTAATGAGCGCTTCTTGCCTACAAACTCACGAGTTTGGCAAGATTATACATGTATTTACAATGTAAAAAATAGATAAATAAATAAATAAAAAAAAAAACTATACATATAGTGGAATACGAAAAGCAATCAATGGTATGTGATGTTGATGAGAACGAGCTCTTCGCAGAAACCTGAATTGTTTATGACGTCAACTCTATGTGTAGAATACAGCGTGAAGCAAAAAAAAAAAATTATCACTTTTTTTAACCTTTCGTTTAAATAAACTAAAACTATTTCAATTACCGTTGAAAACAGTTTAGAAGCAATCCGTTAGTTGATTAAACCTAAGGTAAAATAGGGGTTCTAGGAGACAAGAATCAATTTACTAAATAAATGATCGGAAATTTAATTTGCAGAAAAAGGACTGCGCTCCTCAGGAAAAAATAAGACAGCCCATGATTAAGTTACTCGTGGAAAATATATTGCTGTATTAAGTCTGCTCTTTGGTTAACGATTCGACTTCCTTATAGGGAATGTGTACAATATTTTTTTAAAATTCTGGATGCGAATTTTATTTCAATAACATTTTTGTATATTTTTGAGATTGTCCACGCGCAGTGGGATTGTAAGCGGTATGGTTGTGGGATCAGTTCCTACTTGACCACACAACCGAGAATGCTTCTGTTTAATTTCCATGTATTTCCCCACTCTGTTAGACGTAGGGCGGCGCTGAGATCCATCTCCAAAAAGCTGCTTAAGGTTGTTTAATTGACGAGGCATTCCTCGTGGAAAATAATTATTTATATTGATTGTATATTTTTTATTTCCTTGAATTTTGCAGAGTTGGCAGAGACAACCAAGTAATTTTATGTTATTGTTGGAATATTTAAATGTAACTTTCAGTAAATCTGTTCATTTGAACATAAACATTTGTATAATTACTAATCAGTAATCTGATATTCTAAATAAAAAAACTCTGACACAAAAAACCTTAAAGAGTAAATGACAGAAAGTGGTAATATTTGCTTACGTCTTTTTGTTAAGAGAGCTGATGATCTTCAAGCTACTTAACGTATTTTCTTGAATCATGGCTAAGAATATTATTTGATTAAGTCGCCTTTTATATAAAAGTGAACTATATCAAAATCAGTTCATCCGTTTATAAGCTACAATGAAGACATACCCATACACAGACACTCCAAATTTATAACATCCCAAAATGTTGGGTTGAGGTTAATAAATAAGTTCTATTAAACGCTATTTAAGTTAACAATCGGTATTTAAGCTTATAATTTCTAATATTTTTTTTTTCTGTAGATTTCACCACCAAACGAGAACTTGGTGGTCTGGTCTCATAAACGCCCATGGTGGGAACGTTACCAGCCCATCTCTTACAGACTGGTCACACGGTCTGGCGATGAAGAACAGTTCGCTAATATGGTGCAACGGTGTAACGATGCTGGAGTAAGGTAGGGAAATGATATATCACTATATTCATTTTTCTATTCCAAAAAGTTTTGAAAATGTTAAAAACTAAAAGTACTATTAATAGTAAGAAATAAAACATCTAAAAATTCAGTAAATTATAAATAATACAGTTGCATGAATTACAGTATTTGCTATTTCTTATATGTCCTAGGATCTACGTAGACGCAGTCATCAACCATATGACTGGTACATGGAATGAAAATGTTGGTACTGGCGGCAGTACAGCTGACTTCGGCAACTGGCACTACCCTGGTGTGCCATACGGCAGAAATGATTTTAACTGGCCAAATTGTGTTATATCTGGCAACGATTATGGATGCTGCGCTGATAGAGTAAGTTTGTCATGAGATTATTAGAAATATAAATTAAAATCAGATTCGAACTATATCCCGCACAAAGCAGGGTAGGTAGAGGGAACCTAGTGTTAAGACAGTCCGTTCCCCACTTTCCACCGAGTTCTGGAGGCATTGCGTGTTGAAGGGCAGAACTCAACGCCGCGCTTTGCCTCTACAGCAGAGCGAAGAAATGAAAATATAAATGTAAATATATAAATACTAAATAAATATTAAAAATATGTTAAGCAATAATTCGATTTTGATATTAATTATATGTACCCTCGAATGGGATTTGTACTCACGACAGTCACTTATTTTCAGGAATATACAGTATCTTTATTACAATAAATAGCAATGCGAATTATTTCTTTTCACGTTATGATTTCGTTAGTACTAAAAACTCAAAAGTCAGTCCTATCTATGCCGTGTCACTTTTGCGAGCTCGCTGCCAAAGTGCATCAAAAGGAGCGGTTTTATAGCTAACTCAGTACAAATTACCAAGATCTGTGTCATACTGACGACGTCTTACAAACAAATTGTATGAAACTAGTCATAACTTCTTTTCTCAAGAGAATTTCGAAAAATCCTCTCTTAGTCGTCCCTACATTCCTTAACTGATTTACATATTAAATTTTATTTTTTATATCCATTAGTTTCGTCTCTGCGTCTTCTTTCAGCCACTTACTAACGGAGAGAATCTTTATAATATATAGATTTAGAGTTTTTTGAGTTCCGTCCTTCAAAAGGAAGAAAACGTACCTTATAGGATCACTTGTACGTCTATCAGTCTGTCAAGACTGTTGAACACAGAATCGCGTGAAGGTTACAATCTGAAATTAAGATCAAATAATCAGGCCCTCGTAACACATAAAAAAGAAGCTTCTAAGTAATCAAAATAATCAAGCGTTTTTCCTTATTTTTTTATGAAATTCGTCGCATAATCAAAACCTATAGGGTAGTTCCTGTGGACCTAAAGTTATAAAATCAGGCGCGAAGTAAGAACTTACAATAAAAATAGACGAACAAAATCCGAAAAACGGAAATATGTATTTATTACTGATAAAAATTATAAAAAGCATCTAATTGCATGCAGTTCATTTAATTCAAAATGAGTGCCTATGCTCGGAAACTTAAGTTTGTCATCATTTATAAGTTGAACTTCTCATTTAGATACGAAAATTGCTTCAGAACCCTCGGTGGGCGAGTCCGGGCTTTTCTGCATATCTACGTATAAATACATATAAAAGTTACTTTTAGCACACCCCACCGTCATATAATAAAGCAGGTAGATAGAACCTCCTGTTAAGACACGCAATTCCCCAATTTCCACTTATTTTTAATATAATCCCATCCAATATCAAAACAGATTTTTATTACATACTAGCGGCCTGCTCGCGGCTTTGCTCGCTTGAATTACATGATTATTCATTTAAGAAATATAGACATTACAAACAGCCTTAATTATTAATTAATTGATTTGGATAAGTACTCACGATATTATTTGTAAAATAACTTATATTAGCTCCTGTACAGTTTTTAAATTAGTAACATTATTAGTTAAATATATAATTGGTATACAGAATATACATAGAAAGCACGTTTTTAGGCATTTTTATATAATCTATAAAATAATCAACTTTTTCGGGCAAGTTCAAGTCGTACTCATGCCCCGAGAGTTTTCGTACCAGTTTCAAGAGGAAGGAGATACACCAAAAGAATAACTAATTAAGTTGTCATTTTGTATCAATTTAAGTACAGATTAAAATTTGTACTTAATGGTTTTTTCTGTGACACAAATACAAATAAGTAGTCAATTTTTGAAGAATAATTTTGGAATTTTCCTTTATTGGTGCCGTAAGTTTTAACTTCTTAACAAATTTCGAAATTGTATATCTACGGGAAGTACCCTATAGTTATGATAGAAAATGCGACAAAAAACAAAGCATAAACTCTCATATTTCATCGTCATTTAATTGCGATGATTTAGAAGATAGATTTTCGTGCTCTAAGGGAATATAGACTTGAACATTGAGGTATCTAACCTTTAACCGATCTTGTACAAAATAGTCTTGACAGACGGACAGACGGACAAATAACAAAGTTATTTTATAAGAATTTTGAGGTATGTACCCTAAAATACCCTTGGCACAGGTGCAATAGTGCAATGTCGGTACGTGTCGCTTGTAAGTTATGAAATAATACTGCGGGATATTTTTATAAACAGTGTCAGAGCATTTTTTCTTGAGACACAATTTTTTAGAGTTTGCTACCAAAAGTGATTTTTTTATACGTTTCTTAAAAAAATATTAATAACATAAACGAACGAACGGACTGAAGAACCTATTCAAAATATTTCTTTGAATATTAAGTCATTCTTTATCACTGTGTTAACTAATTAAGAATTAAGCTAGACTGTTACGAAGGTTTTAACCATTCAATTTACAACAATTCAACAATTCAATTAATTTTCAACAATTCAATTTAGTTTACTTTGTAGTTAGTACTATGAACAATTGTACTTTAAAAACGTAACGTATCATGTGTAGTCAATAGATATCATTGCGTATGTTTCTTTTTTTTTCAAATATAAATATCTTTAAAACTTTAAGTACATTATTTTTTGATAGAGTGTAGCGGTAACCTTTCCAAACTATATTTTCTTTTATGCACAGCACCATCTATTTAAGATCCCATCGCAATTAGTGACAGCGTTACGTGTATGAAAGTTACTTGTATCGATTTTTTAATATCTCAAATATTAACTTCTTGAAAACTTAAATACTTATATCTTTTGATAGAGTGAAGCGATTACAATGAAATAAACACTAAAAGCTACTTTGACTTATTTGTAATTTTTATGTATAAAAGTTGCTTAAATTTATTGTGTACTTTTTACGTGATACGTGTTCACATAAACAGACAAACAGACAAAAAGACAAATAGATAAACAGACAAACAGACAAACAGACAAACACAAAAATTACAAAAATGTTGGAAATGGATTCTGTTAATTATCCTTTAAAACCCTGGCTAATTTTTTTTTAAATGTTTTCAATGTACAGAAACGACTTTTCTACAGATTTATTATAAGTATAGATTCATGTAAAATGTACCATTTAATTTGTCACTAATACATAAATAACACCAATAACCGATTTCCATATTTGTCACACAGATAAATCGTCGGCTTAAATTATAATCGCCTTGATAAATCTAAATACCGTTTACAAATTTATTTGAAATGAAGGCACGTATGCTTATTTCTATTATGAATGTCACATTTCATACGAGCCTATAGATTTAAAGCAAATTGGAGGAGTTAACTTTCAAAATTGAAATGTTATTAAATTTTCTTTTTTGTAAGAAATATTTTTTCGCATAGACATTAAAGGATTATGATTCAATTTTATTAGAAAAACGATTTAGTAATAATTGAGAAGTGTTTTGAAATTTATTACAGTTGGGCTTTCAATACGTTTGGTAACTTAAAAGCCAATTTCTTAGAAATCAGTTTCTAATTTTTTATGTTAAATATCATCAAATTCAATAACAGAAACTTAATTTGTTGTCAAAAAAATTTTGTACAACAAATCTAAAATGATTTTCAACATAATTATTACTAGGGTGGGCCGACATTTTTTTCTTAATTATAGTGAAAATATTTTTCTAGATATCGAAAAAATATGTCTGTTGAAAGAGCGGCACTTAAGTTTTATGTTAAAAACCCCGACTGCATCAAACTAAAAAGAAAATAAACAAGCCCAATAGTTTATTAGGATTAACAGTCGGGACCTCTTTAAATTATGCGGCGTTCCTGGTAAAGATTTCATTGATTGAAGAATTACTTATAGGTCCCGACTGTTAATCCTAATAAACTATTGGGCTTGTTTATTTTCTTTTTAGTTTGATGCAGTCGGGGTTTTTGTTTTTACAAATATTTTTTTTATTTTTCGTTTTTTTGTTAGAATTTATTATGGTAATGATAATCATGATATACCTTTTTGAAATCCTAAAATTGAGCTCTTGAATTTGATACCCATATTGTAGTATTCGAAACGAAAAAATTTTTTTTTACTAAGTACAATGGCATACCACAGCCGCCATGAGTATTTTTTATTAACGTCACCTATCTAAGAACACTTGGGCTGCTAATACGAATCTAATGATACCTCAAATATGTAAATCCGTTCAGCGGTTCTGGAGATACGAGGTAATAAAGAATATTACATACATACAAGATACGCGCGAAAAACATAACCCTTCCTTAGCAGTCGGGAAAATTAATTATTTACATATATGGGAAATCGAAAATCGCGATGAGACACCTCTTAATATCAAAAATTAAGAGCTGCTCTTTTAACAAACATATTTTTTTGGTATCCAGAACAATATTTTGACTTTAATTTAAAAAAAAAGAAAAAATATTTTTTTGGTCCATATTGACCCTAACAGCCTCTTATCTCATTGAGTAGAGTATCGATTTCTATGAGACATCGGAAAAATACTCATTATATCCAGCAACTTTTGCTATGGTGAAATTGCCATATTTTTAATAGTTTAGATAGTCTATAATGGTCCTCTCTTAGATTTCAGTCTTTAAAATAACTTAATTATTTCCATATTCATTCCCCGCCTAATATATATTTTTTCTGCGTCCACCCGTCCAGAAGCTCATGTGTGTATACAAACATTTATTTTTAACTGTTTTAATATATTTTAATTTTTATATAGTAATAAACAAATATTTTATTTGTTATTTAGGTGCGTAACTGCGAATTATCAGGCCTCAAGGACTTGAATCAAGGGACAGAATACGTACGTGAAAAGATTGTAAACTACATGAATAATCTCATCGACCTGGGTGTAGCTGGATTCAGGTAAGAACTGCAGTTCTTTCTTACTAACGCCCAATATTAATAATCTATCTCCTACGTCAATCTTCGATTGTTCCATATATCTATCCAATCTCTAGATTGGATAGAATATATGAAACAATCGAAAATGTATTATTAATATTGGGCGTAAAATAATAAGAATAAAAGAAGATCAGATAGGAATTTAAAGAAGTTAAGCTGTAAGCGCAACGGTTGTGTTTTCACTGGACTAAACAAGAAGAAGCGCGGCGTTGATTGTCGCCTCAATATGCAATGTCTCGAAAATCGGACAGGAAGTAGGGAATAGAGAGTCTTAACTCTGGGTCCCCTATGTCTACCCAAAAAAAATTGTTTTATAATAGCATTATAGTGGAACAAAAACACAACCGTCACACTTACGTCGGACGCTTTGCCGCTGCGCCACAACGGCCTCTAAAGATAATAAAAGAATATTTTTTAATTTCAACAAACATAAAACGTATTGTAAGAATGGTAGATATAGGTGTGAAGTGACGGGTTTACGGAGTAGGGTAACTGACATTTTTAAGGTCGTGACTGGATTTATACAGATTGTAAGGATTCAATGTGTCTTTTAAGAAAATATATTACAGAGCATTCCATTTTATTTCCTCTGAAATAGCCATAAGTAAATAGCGTTTGTGAAATTACAGGAAAACCATTAGAATATTTTATTGACAATATATTAAAATAGATATCAGTACATGTTGAAACAAGTATTTAGGCAGCTCCTCTCTTTTTCACCCATAGCAGATTGGCAGGTGGAACCTAATATTAAGACATACATGCCTATTATTCTCATTAGGAAAAAGAGAATAGACAGAAAGAATCCGGTATACGAACACTCCTTAATTTTTCGAAAATATTGACATTTTAACGTAAACAAAACATTATTTACAGAATCGACGCCGCAAAACACATGTGGCCTGGTGACCTTAGCGTTATCTACAACAGATTAAGGAACTTGAACACCGATCACGGTTTCCCATCCAACGCTCGTCCCTACATTTACCAGGAAGTCATCGACTTGGGTGGCGAAGCTGTCACCAAGAACGAATATACAGCTCTAGCTGCTGTCACCGAATTCAGAGTTGGTTTGGAATTGAGTCGTGCCTTTTCTGGACAGAATCAACTTAGGTAATATTTTTCTTTCAAGCTACATATTTGATAGAAATATACATACTAATAAATTTATTTATTTAATAGTGTATATATTTTTTGAGTATATATACATATTTTAATGATTTGAATACATTAAATATTTGTTGCGACTGGTGTTCCAATATCAATTATACAATGCAGCTTAGCTTCGTAATTGAATAAGACTTTGAAAGACAAGATTTATGTTAAACTAAGAATGGAATGAGACTTTGACTTTTCGAATGTATGTAAGCCCATATTAATAGCTACATTGAAAAAAATATCATAATTCCAGTAAGGCAACTATTACAAATAATGCTTTAAATATTATTGAAACTTCCATGAAGACAGATAATTCCAAATAAGTTTTTATATGCAGAAAGTAGTTTCTACAATAATATCGTTTACAAAAATACTCGTTAACCTAATATATCCTTTCAAATATAAAACGTTCATAGACTTTGAAGAAATAGAATATGTTTTACAAATATTATTCTATAAGTCAATTAACATCATTGAGCATATTTATTTAAACTAGATCCCTTTTATAGTAGCTTACTTTATTACATTTCAATCATTTTGGTAAAAAGATATAATGCGTATTGTCTTGACTTCATAAAGATATTATAAAAATCATCTTCATGTTGTATTGAGAATACACCTACTACAACAACCTAGTGTTAAGACACTCCGTTCTCCACTATCCGCGGCAGTGGCTATTCGAGGCATTGCTTGATGAGTAGCGAAACTCAACGCCGGGCGTTTGCCTCGGACTCAGAGCGAAGAAAAGAAAATATAAATAAATAATAATGAGTTGTTCCGAATTGGGATCAAACCACAATCGTCGCGTTACAGTTATAGCCTAATAAAGACATTGTAAATCTTTTAAATATTTGCATGTACGAAATAAAAATACTTTTGCATTGTTTACCTCAATTAAATTACACAATATGGTAAAAAATAAATATTTTTTTTAATTTCACCACAGATGGCTAGTAAACTGGGGCCCACAATGGGGTCTTGTAGCGTCAGTCGATGCTTTAACTTTCATTGACAACCACGACAACCAACGAAGCCACGGCGGTGGTGGTAACATATTGACGTACAAACGCTCCAGGCAGTACAAAGGAGCTATCGCGTTCATGTTAGCTCATCCATATGGTGTACCTCAGTTGATGAGCAGCTTCGACTTCCATGATAGTGAAGCTGGACCTCCAATGGATAGTAGTGGCAATATTGTATCTCCTTCTATTAACTCTGTAAGTATATAAAAGTGTGTCTATATTTCTTAATTTGACTATATTTATACTGTACCTTTATGTATCCCAAATTTAGCAAGGTAGGCAAAGGGAATTGGTGTTACGGCACTTCGTTACCCACTTTCCGTCCAATTTTCGAAACAGCGTGTTGGAACTCAACGCCGCCTTGTTACCAGAGCGATGAAATTAAAATACTTAATTCATACTGGCCGGCCCCACATCGATACCTATCAAGATGCATTTATGCATTTATATTTCGTAATGTCAATGACAGTATAATTGAAAATAATCAAATAATCAACTTCACGCTGTATCACACACACAAAGGGAACCTAGTTTTAAGACACTCCCTTCCCCACTTACCGCCGAATTCTGGAAGCATTGCGTGTTGAGTGGCGGAACTCAGTGCCGCGCTTTCCCTCGACACCAGAGTGAAGAAATGAAAATATAAATGTAAATAAATATTTTGCTTCCCCGAGTGGGGATCGAACTCACTACTAATCGATTTTATAGTCACACTTTGTGCCTCTGCGCCACGACCGGCCTTATTGAAAATATTTGATTTAAATTAGATCAATTCGAGAAATTGGATCAGGTGCTGAACGAAGTAAGTTCACGGACTATTTATATATGCTCCTTATGTAAAGAAATATAACAAAATAAAATAATTTTAAATAAAATTATTAGCACATCTTGTATTATTCAATCTATTTAGTGAAGTTGAAACAATTATGTAGGAGTATGCTGCTCAAGACAGCACATTTAGGTTAAAATTAATGGTTGTAAATACAAAAACACATTAATTTAACAGTAAGTGGAAAAGTCATGATTTTAAAATTTACATCGTAGTGTAGTACGCATTTAGTACATTGCGTAGTTATAAAACTCATTTAAATTTATTATATGAAAAACATTAATTCGGTATTTTATATGTATTTTGTTCTTAATTCTTACCGATCTTCATTTGTATTGAATCTTGTTATAAGTAGTATATATATAATAATAATAATTGAATAGCCTAGTGTTAACACACTCCGTTTCCATTAAGACACGTTCCCGATTTTTCGACAAATTCTGAAGGCACTGCGTGTTGAGTGGCGGAAACCAACGCTCACTTTGCCTCACCAGAGCGAAAAATATATATATATATATATATTAAACTAGCGGACCCGGACGCGGCTTCGCCCGCTTGAACTATACGAATGCTTATTAGATATATTTATAAAATTGTTTTTGAAAATATCTAATTTAAATGAAAAAAATTATAAGTAAACGTAATCATATTAAAATATTAATAAAAAAACCAGCTACATTATTAATATCATCAAAGTAAAATAAATATTTAAAAGAATTAAAATTAAATGTGTTGTGCTATGTTTTAGCAAGTGCATGTGGTTATTTACATAATACTTAAATACAATAAAAAATGTTATATTTTTTGTCTCTGTCTGTCTTTCTATTTCCCCGAGCTAATGTCCAGAATAACTAAACAAATTTTTATCGGACTTTCAGTGATCAATTTTACTGATTTACCCGGGAACCGATCAGGCGCTCTGACCACTAAGCCATACGTTCTCATCGACACAACTTATTTATGTTGTTAGCATCTCTGTAGGGAGATTTTTACAAATTTCCGCTACCTACAGATAATTACTAAGAATTATCGTTTGGCAAGAGAGAATACTATTTATTTAATATTTTTTAAAAATTTTTAAAGTGTTATTCCACACTCAGCAAAGAAAAATACTTATTTAGAAAACGTATAAAAATTTGAACGTAGCGGGACTCGAACTCGCGCCTCCTGGAAACCGACCAGGCGCTCTGACCACTAAGCCATACGTTCTAATCGAACTACATTAAATATGATAAGTTTTGCGAGCAATATCAAATAAAATCCCAAAAAACTAAAACTATAATTTGTTATGTATATTACAACGGTATAGATAACTATCCAACCGAGATGAAATAACCAACAATTCTTTCCTTAAATAATAAATGCTTAAATAATATTATGCCGATGCCGCGCAGGGCCGCAACTTACACCACACCAAGAAATTTATGAAAATCTAACTAATCTACTAATCAAATAAGCAAAGAACCAAAAAAAATATAAATTAATTATAAACAGCAAATAATTACATCAAAAATAACAGTAGTTCGAAAATGTATGAAAATTTATAAAACTGTCAATGTCATCTGCCCGTTCAGGTCGGTCATACTATGCCGCTCGTAGGCTAGGTCATTTTGAATCGGTGACGTCTCCTTAATTACTTATTAGAATGTTATACAGTAAACTATAATTTCAATCTAGATGAAATGCTAAAAGTGACTATTATATTCATTTTCATAAGGATCAATATCAAATTATAGAAAATACATACAATAAAAACCCGATAAATATAAAGTAAATTACTTAAAATGTTTACTTTTGCTCAATCTTCATAGATAAACATGGTATATGTATCGCGGACTTTTTTAAACATTAAAGAACAATATTTTTGTAAAACATTGGTTTCATGTATCTCATAAGGTTGAGTCAGCGCACGCCATGTATGCGTTAAGCTCATTTTGGGTGACGTTTTCTTATAACAAACAAACTTTGCAAACCGTTGCTTAGCAACGGTCGGTTGTTATTAACATGGCGAAATAAATTGTCTGCCAAACTAAAAGGTATTTTAATATATTATTATATATCGACAGTATTACAAATATGAGAAAAAGAAGTAACCTATGTTCATCCGAAGACCCTAGAGTATCTCTTTATGAGTATTTCATCACAATTGAATCAGCGGTTTGGCCCTGATTGCGTAACAGACAGACAGACAGACAGACAGACAGAGTTACTTTCGAATTTATAATATAGGTATGGATACTTGATAGATTGAGGCCAGTCATGACGCAGGGGCACAAACTGAGATACAAACTGGAACTGGGAACGCAACGGGATATGGGTTGGATCCCCACTCGAGGAAATGAAATATTTAGTTAAATTTATATTTCCATTTCCTCGGTCTGGTGTAGCGTGCAGCGAGAGTGCGCAGCGAGAGTGTCTTAACACTAAGTTCCCTCTGTCTACCGTGCTGTGTGCGTGATACACCATAAAGCTGATTTTTTTTAAATATCTCGAGTGATAATTGAACCTATAACCTCTCGAGGTTACAGTCGCACCCTGGCGCCCTAGAGCCACAATTGGCCTCGATAAATGATTTAAATATATCATTAAAATAAGTTAAAATATAATTTTACTTTGCAGGACAACTCCTGTGGAAACGGCTGGATATGCGAACACAGATGGCGACAGATCTACTCGATGGTAGCCTTCCGCAATGTCGCTGGTACCACCGGCATCAACGATTGGTGGGATAATGGTAGCAGTCAGATTGCCTTCTGTCGTGGCGGCCAAGGTTTTGTTGCTTTTAATAATGACAATTGGAACTTGAACCAGAATTTACAGGTAAAGCTGGACTTCTTTTTGTTTATACATTTCTTTTCTTACGCGTCGCCCACTTTTCGAGACTTAATGAGTGTTGTGTTGCGTAACTCAACGCTGCGCTTTGTCTTGTTAACAGAGCGAGAAAATGAAAATATTTTTCTTCTTTTCTATACTATTTTATATACTAAATAATTACACCATAATGGCGTCAATATTAACTTCCGTGTTGGGTAAAAATTAATAAAATAAGTTTATTATTAATAATAATATACAAAATAAATATACTTTATACACCACAGTATTGCATTTATATAAAAAAAAGTTGTCATCGTCGTCTTATATATAACTTTAGGCGTTTTATACAAACCACCTTTTAGAATATAGAATTATAAGAATAAAAAAATAAAAACAAATTAGCTTCACGCTGTATCCCGCATACAGCAGGGTAGACAGATGGAACCTAGTGTTAAGACACTCCGTTCCCCACCTTCTGCCGAATTTTCGAGACATTGCGTGTTGAATAGTGGAACTCACCGCCGCGCTTAATAAAATATTAATAAATAATAAATAAAATATTCCCCGAGTGAGGATCGACCCCACAACCGTCGCGTTACAGCCATACTATTGTGCCCCTGCACCACGACGGCATCAATAGTAATACTTATATTAAATATTATAGTAATATTTTCTATTTAACTACACTATGTTAATCGCTACATACTTTTAGACCTGTCTACCAGCTGGTAGATACTGTGACGTCATATCCGGTGAAAAGAGAGACAACGGATGTACAGGAAAAACTATAACAGTCGGGTCTGACGGCCGCGCCAACATTAGTATCGGCTCTAACGATTATGACATGATCCTTGCTATACATAGAGGAGATGAGGTAGGGTAGTCTAATTTAGATTGACTCTTCTTAACCTATATAAAATTTTAAAACGATGAGACATAATTAAAAAATATGTTAGTCGATTTTATAATTAATAATTAGATATATTTTTTTCCGCTTCACGTTGTATCCCGCATATAGTAGATTAGGCAGAGGGAACCTAGTGTTAAGACACTCCGTTCGCCATTTTCCGTTGAATTCTGGAGGCATTGCGTCTTGAGTGGCGGAATTCAACGCCGCGCTTTATGCCTCTACAACATAATGAAGAAATGAAAATATAAATTTATATAAATGTTTAATTTCCTCGAGCAGTCATATGCTTGTGCCATTGCGCCACTGCTGTGGACGGCCTAGAAATTAGATATAGTGATATCTAATTCCGAGATATATAATGAGGCTGCCTATTTTGTATTTTTATATTTTTATTTCCTTTTTATTATTAATATTTTTTTCTATTTACGCTTACTTTTTATTATCATTACTTTATTTTTTCAGTATATTAAAGAGTTTCATTATATATTTACCAAGCTTTAGTTAAAAAATTGAAAATATATATATAAATGAAATATTTTTAAAAAGGGGATGAGGTTCCATTCCAAGAACCTACATAAAATATAATTGATATAATATGATTTAATAACACACATGCTTTTATTTGTTCACAGTCACGACTATAAAAGAAAGCTTTAGAAGAACATTGACATCGAAAAATCATCAAATGTACCCAAAAGCTTGAATATTGTTAACACGGAAAAGTACTATAAATATATTTTTGTAATTAAATCATAGAACAGATATAATTATTTTATTTTTAATGTCTCCCGTATTTTTTTGAATAGCAGGGTAGAGTGGCGGATCTCAACGCTGCGCTGTGCCGTGTTACCGAGAGAAAACATAAAAAAATTATTAAATAATCATTTATTTTCTTGAGCGGGATTCGAACCCACTACTGTCAGTCGAGTTTCATTTAAATATATGTATATATTTATTTATAATTGGCAATAGCATGATTATTTAAGTAAATTATGATCTCACAAATCAGTGGCTGCTTACAAAGTTAAATTGTGTTGTTGAACTAAGTTCTGGACTTAGCCTACCTAGAAAATTGACACTGTTTAGTAATGCTTTAACACAAAAGTTGGCGAACAAACTCCAAACTAAACATAGTATTATTAGAAATTCTTTTCAGCTAAGACTGAAATTAACTAAATATTATATTTCATTACGAATTCTTTGCGAAGAAAGTTGGAAGTTTCTATCATAAGAAAAAACTTGAAAGTCGCGGTCATACTCGATTTATATTAACGTTATAGTTATAAATATATAATTTAGGTATAGAGGTATGAGAAAATATTACTACTAACTTATAATTTACGTGATACAAAAAATATTATATTGTACTTTTTAGGTATAATTTGACAGTTAAGTTTGTTAACTTTACGATATGTTTATCGTCATGGCGCAGAGGCTCAAGCTGCTGAATGCTTGTATACCCGGCGGTTGCGGGTTTGATTCGCGATCGGATGAATGAAATCCTTAGTGTTTTTATTTCTTTGCTTTGGTAACGAGACAAAGCCGTCGTTGAGTTCTGCCATACAATACGGTATTGTATTGTATCGAGAATGTGGCGGAAAACGGAAAATAAAAAGAAAATAATATTAAGGCAAAGGCACACTATAGCGTAGCGTAGGAGAAAATACAAATATAGGGAAAAAACCCGAAAAGTGATAATTTACATGTATTTAACTTAAAATATAATTATAAAACTTATAAGTATTTGTGGTTAGTCGTGGCGCAGTGGTACAAATTGTGACTGTAAAATCGACTGGTTGTGGGTTCGATCCCCACTCGAGGAGATAAAATATTTATTTAAATTTATATTTACATTTCTTCGCTTTGATGTCGAGGCACAGTGCGGTGTCGAGTTTCTCTACTTAGCACGCAATGTCTACAGAATTCCGCGGAAAATAGGGAACGGAGTGTCTTAACGCTAGGTGTCCTCTGCCTACCCTGCTGTGTGAGGGATACAGCGTGAAGCTGAAAAAATAAGTACAATTAATAGTTTTTTAGTCTATTATAATTATTATTTTAAACGTCAACGTTGGTGATATTAACAAAAATAATAAATTAGGTATATTTGACGGGACTAGCTCAAATGGCGGTGTATACAATAAAAAGTATATGTATTTGGAAAGTAAATTCTGATCGTGAGTTCATAGTTAATAAAAGTTTATATTGTGTTTAGATGGATCGCGGAGTGATGTCAATACATTTTAATCATTGGCACGTAGGTACGTTACATTTATTTACGGCAGATATATTTCTCAAGAGAACTTAATCAAAACTTTGTATATAAAAAAATCATGAAATACATGATTATTTCAGTCGTCAATCACATATCATACGAAGTATCTTAACACTAAGATCCCTCTGCCTACCCTGCTATAGGCGGGATACAGCGTGGATCTGGTTTTAACTTTGTGTCAACCGACTAAAATAAAACTAATACTAAATATTTAAGGGAAGTTAGCCAAATTACAACAGTGCACTTAAATCGGTTAAGCCGTTTCTGAAATTATCGTGAACAAACGCACAGACAAACAGACAAACTGACCAAGTTCTATTACATTGTTAAATGTCCGTAATAATAATTTCCATGTGCAGACACCGATGAGTTAGGATTTTACTGTAAATATCGATAAGTTGTATTTTTATTTCAATTGAAGATACTTATGGGAGGTACAAAATGCGACCTAAGGTTTTAATAATTATCATATTAGAAATCTTAAGTGCGTTGCAAAAATACGTTATAAGTATATTAAAACAGGAACATAATTCAGTGTATTAAGTAAATAATTCTATGGTATAAACGGGCGAAGCAGCGAGCGGGTCGCTATTATGCCATGTGATCCCGGTCTAGAATAGGACCATCCTGGTACTGATGGTGTCGTAAGAGGCGACTAAACTACGTGTGGTAGAGTCACGTCGCCAGCAATGGCAACACGCATGGACAGACTCGATCGGATCATTACCACCCCCGGCATTTAAAACCGGCGTGAAGTAGTGGCTTTATGCCACTGCGTTTCGCATCAGGTAATGCCGGGCTCCGGAGCCCAACCCACCTTACAGGCAGACAACACACTTGTAGCTGGCAACGAAGCAAAGCACGGCTTTGAGTTCCGCTACTCAACAAGCAACTAAACTTGCACGGCTCTCCATGCCTTAAATGCTAGTACTAGTAATAAAGATTGTGTAACAAGTGTAGTACATTAATAAATGATTGCACTAAGTTTTCAGCTTCACGCTGTATCCCGTTCCAAACCACTAGTTGAAAGAGTATTAGAGTGAAATATTACTATTACATATTTTTCTCCACTTCCCGATTATTCTGCATAGCAGTAGTTAGATAGAACCGATTGTCAAAACAATCTGTTCTTAGTTTTTCGCCGGACTACGATGCATTGCTTATTTTATTGCGATACTAAACGCCATGCCACCTTAACGTTTTAAAGGTAATTTTTACTTTAGTTAATAAACAATAAATATACAAATACTAATTATATCTCTGTATATAAAATGTCCTGAATAATTTTGCAGCTTAAGTCACTTTTGCACCGGAGGTTTTTTTTCCTACTACAAGTCCTAATCAAATATTTATGTAATCCTTTTATCTTACATAAGCAGTCTCTGCAAATAGCAAGACCTTTTTTAATTAAAAAGAGCAACTACAATGACAATTATAAGTGTTTTACATTTTACATATATTTACCTTTTTTTCCGGCTTCACGCTGCATCCCGCAGATAACAGGGAACATAATAGTATCAAGACACTCCGTTCCCAACTTGACGCCGAAGGGAAGTACAAATCTTACTCTTTGGGAAGTACAAATCTTACTCTTAGGAGTATTTACAGTTTTAGTACCTATAATATAGGTATTTTAATCAAACTTCTTGGGCTGTACTGAATGTAACTGGCTGGTACTAATACCAATAAATGTGACATTCTGAAGATGCAATAGAAAAAAACTAGTTTCCACCATTTTTCAATTGTTTTTCAAGCAAGCAAAATGAACGTATGTGACGAAGAAATTTGGTACATTTTTAAAGTTTTACGGCCTAATATAATAAATCTGTAGGGATCAGTAATTCTAATGAAACTTATATTTAAGAATGATATATGATAGTAGAATGGATTACACTAGGGTTGCCTAAAAGAATCCTGCCGCAATCACGTTTAATTAATGTTTTTCGTCACTAGTTTTTGGAGAAAATTGCACTTATATGTTTTTTATGTGATTTGTACATCATTTGAAAGAAAATCGCATAAGGAATTGGAAAAACAATGGTTGCCAGCTCTTAGTCTGCCGCAAGCCAAGCAAGGTTTGAAAAGGTCACTTAATGTTAATATTTTCACTCATGTGTTTTTCAATGAATTATATAGGGTGGAAGTGTCAGCACCACATTAAATGAAACCACAGTTTTAACTACTCTATAAAAGCCTAATATAATTCAGAAAAAAATAAATTCCCAAAAATGAAAAAGTTTTTTTTTCAAACAAAATAAATAATAAAATTGTAATTTTAAAACAAAACCCCATTTGTAAGAATGACGCACGCACACATAAACCTATCAATGGAACACCGCCGCACACGCCTCATTTCGAAATCGAGTCGTATGTATTGGCGATAAAGTTCAAAGTTGTTTAACCTTTAGTAGTATTTTTGTAGTAGTAAGTATTTATGTTATTGGGATCTATACGTAATCGCGTCTCACGAAATACAGGTATGGATAAAAATCGTGAAATGAAAAAAAAAAAATTCTACGTCCAAACTGTTGAGGCATCTTGATTAATTTCTTTAGGTATAGGTTTGAAATATTTTACCCTATATGCTGTTTCCGTAAATGGAGCGCTGCCTCTTCCACCCTGTATATCAAATTAAAGCTTATTTTTTTCTCATCACTAAAACACATGGTTGCCTGTAAAATAACTGCCGCAAGCAAAGGTTGCCATTATTTGAAATATTTTATTCCGATTCCGTTTGACTGAGAATGGTCGATCAAATGCGCGGTTTGCTTTATGTTTTAAAGTAAAATATTATATAATAGAAGATCAATCTTACAATGAATGTTTATTCTAGCTATTCACCTGTGAAATTATGACTTTAATCATATTAAGTACATACAAAAAAATATTTAAACATGAAATCATCCTTATTTTTCAAGTCAAATCAAATCCATGATATTAAGTCTTTGCTAAATCTGTTTTCTAAAACTAATACTCATTTAAATTATCATTTTAAAACAACTAAATTATCTAATTAAATAAATGCTTATAAATGTGGATCTATTATAAGGTATTAATTACGTCATGTTTCCTTAAGATAATGAAGGGTTACAATTATTACCGCGGAGCGGGTGCGTGAGTCCAGCGCGAATGCAGACTCGCTCCGCCGCCGTTGGCCAGGGGGTAGAAGAAGGCGGTATGCGCATCTTCAACTCCCCCTACCTAAGTGGAGCTACTATGGGAGGGTCATGGTGATCCTCCTGCAAGTCATCGAGGTTGCCGGTGCCCTCGGAGAAACCCCAGGGCACCCTGAAGGCGACGGCCTTCCACTGAGGCGTCGTAGTAGTATGTGCAAGCGATTCTGCGGCGTCTCATATTCGTGGAGCGGGTTTCAGCTGGGTTTTAGGGGGTAGTATTGGTTTCTGAGCCCCACAGTACCGCTCATCCGTAAAGCAATTGTCTTGCCTGTGGACGGTCTGCGTAAATGCATTTCCCAGCATTAAAAAAAGGGGTAACAATTATTGCGTATAGTTTTTTTATTAATTAAGAAGATATGGAAAATTACATTTCAATAAACTCTCTCTCTCTCTTCGTCCTCTGCTCGCTGGCTTTGACAACGATTTTTTTTTCTCACGCAACTTATAAGAATTTGCATAGGAAAGAAGTATCTCTATATATAATAAGACAGTAAAAATATTTTGTCTGTACATTTAGTAATTTTGACTGAAATGGATAGAGGGACACTTAAAAAGAATAATAGAAAGCAAAAATATTTTTTTTTATTTCTTGTCTGTCTGTCTGTCGATATATTTATGTCCGCATTTTTCTCTGAAAGTACTGAACCGATTTACTTAAAAAATTCACCAATTGCTTTATTTTAACTCAATTTAACTACTAAAGTTCGGTTCATCAAAATCGGTTCATTAAAAAAAGTTATCGTCATTTGAATGAACTCAAGGCATTAGTTTGCCTGTGAACTAACGTTCGCAATAATATAGCAATCGCGCTGGTAAGATTCCTGGCTAAAGAATGACATTCGAAACGTCTTGATTATGTGACTGTTGATAAAAATATATATTTTTGAAGCACTATTATACAATATTTTATACAATAAAGTAAACAAAATTGAATTGTTAGTGGAGATTACCTTCATAAATCATAACAGTGAAGTTGAAATCGTAATTAATTCAACACAGAGATAAAGAACGATTAATCTTCAAAGAGATATCAAGCAAATACATAGATTTTGTGGTTCGTTCGTTCGTTTGAAATAAATTTATATAAAAATGCCTAAAAACATCCTTTCTATGTGTACTCTGTAATAACTACATATTTACCAATTGTACATTTAGCTAATAATATGTGTAACTAACTAATTTAAAAACTGTACAGGAGTTAATATGCAAACATTACAGTTATTTTACAATGAATACTATGAATCCTTACCCAAATCAATAATTTTACATTTAAGGGTGTTTCTGAAGCAGTACATTAAATTATTAAGTAGCATCAGCACATTTAACAGAGCTTTAAAAAACATAACATAGGTAAAAATAACGTAATGTTACAAAAATACATATAATAAATAATTAGCTTTATGTATATTTTATGAATATCAAATATCAACATTGGTCATATTTTTTAGTTCGAAACAATCAAAAATTCTTATAGAAGTTACGATAATGTTGTAAAATATCATATTAGAATATTTCAGATTAAAGTAATAAAAAAATCATATTAGAAGTCATTAGAGCTGTCAATCAATTCTGCTTATTAAATCCAAAATAATCATGTATTTTAAGCGGGCGAAGCCATGGGCGGGCCGTTATTATATAATATAATTATAATAAACAAAACTAATTTAGCAAAAATAAATTTGAAGAAATTACGACAGTAATGTCGATAAATAAGTGCAATTTACATTCATGACCAGAAGTCGACACATATCAATTAGTTGTCTACTTTTTTACTATAGATAAACATTTTGCGGCGCGATACAAAGCAAGCCAAATGCAATAAAGTTATTTTCGAAGATGTATTGTTTCTAAATGCAGTAAAAGTGCAGATTGCCATAATGAAATGTTTTTGAGCTTACTTACCTTTCGTTTTAGACTGAAGACGTTTTTAGTTAACATTACAAAAATGAAGATGTGTTTTTGTGTGACAGGAGCGAAAATGTGATTAAATTTAACGATGAATCTATCCAAAACTGTAAAATTATGTTGTTGCTTCGCCAAAAAATGAATTTTAAATACAGTGACATTTTCTTAACTACTGACACAATACACGGTTATCACTTACAGTGTTACAAAAAGTTCATTGTTCTAAAACAAAAATATAAAAAAAAAATTTGAATTATTTTCCAATGCAAAACGTAAGTATACTTTAATGTTTAATGTTATATATTTTTTTTACGTAAATAACTTTTAATATAGGACAAAATCCAGATAATTGTTGCAGTGGGATAGTTGCCTCAGTTATGATCACACTAAGTTAGGGACGTTAGGGGTGATTGGCCTTTATTATAATTATAAGAACAATTCTTTCAGACCTAAATGCTTTAAAAACTATCAGTATATACGGACAAGTACATGCTAGCGATTTTTTTTAAATATTTTTTTAACAGTTTTAATTTATAGAATAGTTTTCACTTACTTTGCAAAAAAAGTAAATATCCGTACCAAAAAGATGGAGACTATAGTTCTTTCTACGAATAGTCTTCCTAGGGGCATTATTTCGAACAAATATAAATTTTATTAGGATTTTATAATACTATTATTTTGAAAAATGCGGCATCTATCCGGTTTTTATCCTATACTCTTTCGCATTTTGTCTTGTCTTTTCTTATGTTACCTATTACATATGTAATTATATTTATTATTGAATTATTTACAGGAAGAGTCGACTGCATCTCTTGCTCTTGGATGTACAGCCGAGCACTTCAATTATTAATAATGAGAACAATATGGATGACGATGAAATCGTGTTGTCCAGTGATCTTAGGACTAAAAGTGACCACTCGGTAGATTTTTCTATTAATTTAGAATATAAACACTTGAACGAGGTATGAAATCTTTTACAATAAAACCCTTTAAGTGTTAAGGTCGTTTTTTTAAAATAATTTTCATAATTTATTTTGTTTTGTTTTATAATATTACCTTAACAATTCAAATCAAATCAGAACATACATGGTAATTTCTTAATCGGCATTAAATTCTGAGCTGTTAATGTAACAGAGGACTGCATTGATTTCATGGAAGTGGATGTCAACGAAATCCACTTCCATTTAATCACATCCTCGTTGCTCTTCGCCTCCTGGAAACAGACCAGGTCCTGGTCGGTTTCGCCGTTGAAAATACTAAATAATTACATAAATTTTTGTAGACTGTAAACGCGAAAGGTTGTGGGCTCGATTCCCACTCGAGGAAATTAAATATTTTATAATCTCATTTCCTGGTCCTGGTAACGAGACAAAGCGTTGCGTTGAGTTCGGCTACTCAACACGGAATGTATTCACAATTCGACGGAAAGTCGACAACACAAGTGTTCTGAGGGTAACGGAATCTTCTCAGTACGTTCTAGTTCTCTTGTACAGGGTACAAGATAAAGCAAAAAATAAAACACTATTAATTTATACGTACAATTTTGAAACAAAAAGAAAAATATTTTTCATATATTTTAAAGTCAGGATGGTGACATGACATAGAAGTGTAAAGATTTCTTCAGTTCCATTTATCATTAAATTAAATTAAATATATAATAAGATATTATACATAGATCAATAATATTACTATCAAATCCATCTGTCAAATTATACGATTAAAACAAAATAATAATTTATTGTATAAAATCCATAAGATTATAAACGCTCTTCTGGCTGTCATGGCGCTATTGAGACGTGTCTTCTTTTCTATAGAACATCACCTAATATAAAGTTTTTTTTCAAACAAAATAAATAATAAAATTATTATTTTAAATTAAAGACGCCATTTGTAAAGAATATTATAAACACGCACATATACGCACACACTTACCTCAAAAAGCGGTCAAAGCGGCAACGTCACACACGCTTCATAAACTAGCGTAGGTATGTAAATAACGGCAGCGAAGTTATGTTATATCAACGCAACACTTAGAAATACACACACTCACATTTATCGTTTCATTTGTCCACTTATTTATTAGATAGTTAGATTTTTTTTTAAAAAGTGTCCCCTTTGTTTTTGAAAATAATTAAACAAACGTAAATAATATTATAAAATATAAATATAAAAATCTTAATAAAAAAATTAAAAGTATGTTCGTTCATGACCATTAATTATTATAATTAATGGTCATGATTTGATATTAAAATAATTAATAAAATTATCAATACTATTTAAAAATAATTTCTAAATACTTATTTATTTCGTATTGAGATTTCGTAGGTTCCCGTGTAACATTATAAGACTCGTTTCTATTTAATTTTTATACGATTTTGTATTAAAATAATTAAACAAATAATAATAAAAATCTTAATAAAAAAAATAAAAGTATGTTCGAGAAGTATTTTAATTAAAGGCAGTAGTATTACAACGATTTTTAATTATCTGTTTGTAATTATTTGTGACTGTTATTCGCGACGTGGCTGTCTTGTTGTTTATTTTATTTTGACCTCTTTAGATTTTGAGTGACTATTACTTACTAACTTACTTACTCAGCTTTACGCTGTATCCCTAGCGGGGTAGTCAGCGAGAACGGAGCGCCAAACGCTACAGTAAGTGACTATTAAGTATTTTAAAACATCTTTTGCTGACGTATGTTTTCGTTAACACACTTGCTAGTGAGGGTTTTGTTTTTAAGTGTTTTTTTTCGTACGTTTTTAGTGGAAATTGCAGTTTAAAAAAATATATTATTAAGGCGTTAGGTTGGTGTTAGTATTTGTGGTGTTTTGGTAATTAGATTAGTTATAAGGTAAGTTAATTTTAAAATGGATGCTGAGCATCCGCCTGATCCCTCTGAACCTGGTTGTGGTATATGCGATTAGACGGCATCAAGAAAAAGGCAAGGTGATGACACACCTTCCCATAGTGAAAATTCAATTAAAAAAACAATTATTGACCCAGTTACCGCTACTCCGTCAATTCAAAATTTATACATTCACCCTTCCCTATCTGAAAGTCCTAAATGGACTGTTCTGAGTTTGCAAGGCAACAGTTCAACAAAATTACAATGTCTCAAGAATGTATATCATATATAGAGGCTTCCGCTCATTTCCCTCCTGTCCGCAGATGTTATGCTGACATGGCTAAGGATATATCTTCCCTTCCCGCTCACTCCTTATCACCAATATCATCAGCCCCTGTCACTCTGTGTAAATCATACCGAAAGACAGTTTTCCAGTCTCCCCGTCCCCGCGCTCCTTTAGCGAAGGGATACAGTCAAGCCCATCAAGCCTTAACTGCCAGTTGTCCCTCTAGCCTTCCTTCCTTTTCCTTCCAATAGAATCTAGAAAAAGATCTATTGATTGCACTAACTGAAACCCCTGTAAGCATCTTTCAAACCGCTGATGAACTTCCTATACCGCCCAACATTGCCAAAAACTTACTAACAATTTTTAAAATACTAAATAATGGAGCTCACAGTGGAATAGTCAAAGTATTCGTGCCAAAAAGCACGAATTACTTAATTTTATTTCTATGTATAATCCTGGCATTGTTCCCTCTCGGATCATGGTTGGTGCCTGATTCCCGCTTTAGGATACCAGGTTTCTCCTGTTTAAGGGAGGACAGAAATTACGGGTACGGAGGTTGTGCTATCCTTATCCAGCACTACTCTCCTTATTCCCTTATCACTCTCCGTCCTCACAGCCAACAGATTAATGCTGTTCCCAGGGCTTTCAAAATCTCCTTTCTGTACGTTTATATCCCTCATTCTTCTTCCTCTCTTTTTCTTGAGCTTAAGTCTATTATATCTTCACTTTCTAGTCCTGTGTTGGTCCTGGGCATTTTAATACTCATCACTCTTTGTGGGAGTGTAATTACTTTGATGGATTTTCTTCTTAAAGGGCCTGGATGTTACTTTTCATGGATTCCAGGTCATTCTGGAATAAGTGGAAATGAATCTGCAGACTCTTGTGCAAAATTAGCGAGAAGAAGGCAATTTTTAACAGACTTTTTTTTTTAATATGCATTCTCCTACTGTGTAAAATTATCCCTTTTTTACCGTACAACTTCCTTCGTGTCTACTCCATACAACGTGACGTTGGCGAAGCGATATTTGTTCAATTGGCACGCTCGAAACGCCATAATTAAAGAACCAAACCAAACCAAGTATTTTAAATTATTTGGATGTTGTTTAATATTAATTTTATCATTGTACTGAGTATTTCTTGTAAATGTGAAACTATTGTGTGTCAGTATTTGAATGTACCATCAAAAATACATTCTTTTAAGACTAGAAACAAACAAGTGTGGAGTTTTTAAAATTACTTATGATAAAAATATTAGTGGTAGGAAAAGGAAAATGCGATGACGACGATGTAAAACTAATGTTAAATGTAAGTACCTATCGTTTTGTGTGTTAAAAATTTTGAATATAATTTTGTGGGTGGTTTAATAAACATGCATTATTTCGAAATAATTTCTTTATAAATGAAATATAATAAATTCCATTAAAGTAGGATTTTATTAAACAATTTTAATAAGAGCTTTGAACGTTGTTTAGATTTATTATAAAAAATAGGTAATTGCGTGACAAAGAACGAGAAATATCGTTCTTTCTCGTTCGGTTATGTGTTGTATGAATGAAAGGAGATCGGCAACGCTTAGTAGTATTTTTGTAGTAGTTTTTGTATGTGTGCGTCATACGAAATAAAAGTTTGGATAAAAATCGTGAAATGAAAAAAAAATCTTACGTCTAAACTGTTGAATTATCTTGATTAGTCTCTTTAGCTCTGGGTTTGAAATATTTTACCCTATATGCAGTTTCAATAAAAGGAGCGCTGCCTCTTCCACCCTGTACGTATTATAGTATATATTATAATTGAAATTTAGAAACCTTGTTTGAAAATATTACTAACGAAGGATTCATCTATTGAAATGATGAAAGTTATAGGAAATATAGTATCAGTTATTTTATTATTCTATATAACATACTGGATTCGAATACTAATATCGCTTACCTATAATACGAAAACATCCTTAAATAGGTTTTTTAAATCCCAAACCACGTGCATAATATACCAGCTACATAACGATATAAGACGTCTCCATGCTTAAAAATTTAAGTGCAATAGAACTAAAAAAAAATGATTTTTTTGGAACACTGCTTATATTGTGTACTAAATTAAAAGCTACGCTAAGCAGCTACTACTTATATTAATAATAATATCTAATACGATTTGTCACATGTAAATCCAAATCTAGATCCCAGGGGAAATAAAAATAGTAGGCTATATGTTCCTGGACAATCTCATTTATCTTCTAGTACAAGTCCAAAAAAAATAGTTCAGCCGTTCTGGAGATTAGACCGGACAAACAAAAAAACAGACAGGCAAAAAAAAAAATTGCCTGTTTGTGTTTTAGTATTATGTAAAGTAATTACATTATGAATTTGAAAAAAAAAACAGCTATCTTGAAAGCAAAGACAAACGTTCTAATTTTAATTATATGTAAAATCAATATTTAGCTGAGCGTAACTTTTTTGTAAATTGCACTGCATTTCGTGAAACTCAAAAAGTTTTTGTATTTCACAAAATTCTAAATGACAAAAGCATAAACTATACAGTATTCTATTATTTACTGTAAACTTAACCGTTTATACCGATATAATTGTATTTAGGTATGTCTAGATAAGCCTATTTGTTGCAATCCAAGCATTGTGCAGTTCGGAGTTGGGTTACTGAAAACATTATTTAATGCGATTGTGAGTGTAAAGTATCAGTAGTAGTAATTTCTTTGGTTTCGCGATTAATGGTTATGTTAAATTCTTTTTTATTTAGATTTGTTTTTGTTAAGAATTCAATATTGCTAACAGTCTCAAAAATAGAATTGTAGTTAGTGGGGATAAATGAATTTAACTTTGTTATTTCAATTTTGTCGTCGTCGATTGATGTCGTTTTGTCTTCGTACATTTTTGAACTTTCATATTTTTGACCACAAAACCAATGTAGGTTACAAATAAGCAAAGAAAATACAAGTAATCTTACCTTCATATTGTATAAAGATATAAAATTTTAATATTAAAAATTACTAAAAATAATAAACCTTTGCATATTATCTAAAGTTATCCTATATTTTTTGTTTACAGCATCCAGGACCATGCGGCTCATCCTACTATTATCGGCCGTAACTTTGGCGGTGGCATTCAAAAATCCGCACTATGTGTCCGGGCTGACCACGATGGTCCATCTCTTTGAATGGAAATGGGATGATATAGCAGATGAATGTGAGAGATTCCTTGGACAACGAGGATTTGGTGGTATTCAGGTAAAAAATATTCATACAATAATTTCTAGCGTCACATTCCACTTCATCTCTCACACACATTTACAGTCCTGGACTGGGAAAAAATAATGTGAACAATGTTTCATTGCCCACTTACGGCCTATTTTGAGCATCTATATGGTATTTGGCGTAACTTAATGCCGCATAATATCTAACTGGATGGACGACCTTAAATTATTAAAATTACTTACCGTTATTAGATTTCAAATTGCTTGTCTAGTAAAATAAAAATAAAATATTCTCGTTATATTATAATCAAAATATGTTAATTAGTAATAATCATAAAAGATTGGTGTTTTATTTGTTTAAAAATACCATTAAACGGTTTATTGTATGTATAATGTGTTAGGATAGGCAGATGCAACCTAGTGTTAAGACACTCCATTCCTCATTAAGACACTTCCGTTCCCCACTTTCCGCCAAATTCTTGACGCATTGCGTGTGGAGTGGCGGAACTCAACGCCGCTCTTTGCTTAATTACCAGAGCGACAAACTCTGCTATGTGCAGACTAGAGCGTGAAGCAAAAAAGAAAACTTATTCTTAATTTTTCTTTTAAATAAACTAAAACTATTTCAATTACCGTTAAAGACAGTTTAGAAGCAATCCGTTAGTTGATTAAACCTAAGGTGAAATAGGGGTTCTAGCAGACAAGAATCAATTTACTAAATAAATGGTCGGAAATTTAATTTGCAGAAAAAGGACTGCGCTCCTCAGGAAAAAATAAGACAGCCCATGATTAAGTTACTCGTGGAAAATATATTGCTGTATTAAGTCTGCTCTTTGGTTAACGATTCGACGTCTTTTTAGGGAATGTGTACAATATTTTTTTTAAATTCTGGATGCGGATTTTATTTCAAGAACATTTTTGTATATTTCTTAAATTGTCAAGGCGCAGTGGCATTGTAAGCGCTATGGTTGTGGGATCAGTTCCTACTTGACCACACAACCGAGAATGCTTCTGTTTAATTTACTTGTATTTCCCCACTCTGTTAGACGTAGGGCGACGCTGAGATCCGTCCCTTAATACGCAATGTCTCCAAAAAGCTGCTTAAGGTTGTTTAATTGACGAGGCATTCCTCTTGGAAAAGAATTATTTATATAGATTGTATATTTTTTATTTCCTTGAATTTTGCAGAGTTGATAGAGACTACCAAGTAATTTTATGTTATTGTTGGAATATTTAAAAGTAACTTTCAGTAAATCTGTTCATTTGAACATACACATTTGTATAATTACTAATCAGTAATCTAATATTCTAAATAAAAAAACTCTGACACTAAAAACTTTAAAGAGTAAATGACTTAAAGTGGTAATAGTTGCTTACGTCTTTTTATCAAAAGAGCTGATGATCTTCAAGCTACTGACCGTATTTTGAATCATGGCTAAGAATATTATTTGATTAAGTCGCCTTTTATATAAAAGAGAACTATATCAAAATCAGTTCATCCATTTATAAGCTACAATGAAGACATAGCCATACACAGACAGTGCAAATTTATAACACCCCAAAATTTTGGGTTGGGGTTACTAAATAAGTTCTATTAAACGCTATTTAAGTTTACAATCGCTATTTAAGCTTATAATTTCTAATACTTTTTTTTCTGTAGATTTCACCACCAAACGAGAACTTGGTGATCTGGTCTCATAACCGCCCATGGTGGGAACGTTACCAGCCCATCTCTTACAGACTGGTCACACGGTCTGGCGATGAAGAACAGTTCGTTAATATGGTGCAACGGTGTAACGAAGCTGGAGTAAGGTAAGGAAATGAAAACTATATTCATTTTTCTATTCCAAAAAGTTTTGAAAATTTTTAACACCAAAAGTACTATCTATATATATAAAAGGACTTGTGCTGACTGACTGAGGTAAGACGCACGCAGAGCCGTAACCGCTGTGCGTAGAAACGTGAAATTTGGGCAGATATTTATTTTCATATTCTGGACATCCACTAAGAAGGAAATTTGAAAAATTTTAACCCTAAAGGGATGAGATAGGGGTTGAAAGTTTGTATGGAAAAAAAATTTAATCTGTACCGATTTTTATAAAATTTGAAAAGCAGACTCTTAAAAATATTTTATTGAACACGTGTTTCATGGTTTTGAAGAATTCACCCCCTAAGGGTTCAAATAAGGGTTTGAAAGTTTATATGGAAAAATCTTTGAATTGCCACCGATTTTTATAAAAATTTAAATTCAGACTGTTAAAAATATTTTATTGAACACGTGTTTCGTGGTTTTTTTAGAATTCACTCCTAATAAGCGGGCGAAGCCGCGCGCGCCCTCTAGTTAATAATAAAAAATAAAACATCTAAAAATTCAGTAAATTATAAATAATACAGTTGCATGAATTACAGTATTTGCTATTTCTTATATGTCCTAGGATCTACGTAGACGCAGTCATCAACCATATGACTGGTACATGGAATGAAACTGTTGGTACTGGCGGCAGCACAGCTGACTTCGACAACTGGCACTACCCTGGTGTGCCATACGGTAGAAATGATTTTAACTCGCCAAATTGTGTTATATCTGACAACGATTATGGATGCTGCGCTGATAGAGTAAGTTTGTCATGAGATTATTAGAAATATAAATTAAAGTCAGATTCAAACTATATCCCGCACAAATCAGGGTAGGCAGAGGGAACCTAGTGTTAAGACAGTCCGTTCCCCACTTTCCACCGACTTCTGGAGGCATTGCGTGTTGAGGGGCAGAACTCAACGCCGCGTTTTGCCTCTACAACAGAGCGAAGAAATGAAAATGTAAATGTAAATATATAAATACTAAATAAATATTAAAAATATGTTAGCAATAATTCGATATTGATATTAATTATATGTTTTAATAGATATACCCTCGAATGGGATTTGTACTCACGACCGTCACTTATTGTCAGGAATATACTGTATCTTTATTACAATAAATAGCAATGCGAGCAAATATTTTTTTTTAAGTTATGATTTCGTTTTTTATACTGTGGCAAAAAATGACTAGTACTAAAACTTAAAGCAAAAAGTCGGTCCTATCTATACCGTGTCACTTTTGCGAGCTCGCTGCCAATGTGCATCAAAAGGAGCGGTTTTATAGCTAACTGAGTACAAATCACCAAGACCAGTGTCATACTGACAACTCCTTATAAACAAATTGTATGAAACTAGTCGTAACGTCTTTTCTCAAGAGAATTTTGAAAAATCCTCTCTTAGTGGTTTTTTTGTATCCAGTAGTTTCGTCTCTGCGTCTTCTTTCAGCCACTTAGTAACGGAAGAGAATCTTTATAATATATAGATTTAGAGTTTTTTGAGTCCCGTCCTTCAAAAAGAAGAAAACGTACCTTATAGGATCACTTGTCCGTCTATCAGTCTGTCAAGACTGTTGAACACAGGATCGCGTGGAAATTACAAACTGAAATTAAGATCAAATAATCAGGCCCTCGTAACACATAAAAAAAAAGCTTCTAAGTAATCAAAATAATCAAGCGTTTTTCCTTATTTTTTTATGAAATTCGTCGCATAATCAAAACCTACAGAGTAGTTCCCGTGGACTTATAGTTATAAAATCTGGCGCGAAGGCGAAAACTTGCAATAAAAATAGAGGAACAAAATCCGAAAAATGGAAATATGTATTTATTACTGATAAAAACTATAACAAACATCTAATTGCAGTTCATTTAATCCAAAATGAGTGCTTATGCTCGGAAACTTGAGTTTGTCATCATTTATAAGTTGAACTTCCCGTTTAAGTACAAAAATTGCTTCGGAACCCTCGGTGGGTGAATCCGGGCTTTTCTGCATATATAAATACATATAAAAGTTACTTTTAGCATACCCCTACGTCATATAATAGAGCAGGTAGATAGAACCTCCTGTTGAGACACGCCATTCCCCAATTTCCACTTATTTTTAATGTAATCCCATTCAATATGAAAACAGATTTTTCCCGACTGCTAAGGAAGGGTTATGTTTTTCGCGCGTATCTTGTATGTATGTAATATTCTTTATTACCTCGTATCTCCAGAACCGCTGAACGGATTTACATATTTCAGGTATCGTTAGATTCGTATTAGCAGCCCAAGTGTTCTTAGATAGGTGATGTTAATAAAAAATAATCATGGCGGCTGTGGTACGCCATTGAACTTAGTGAAAAAAAAATTTTTGGTTCGAATACTACAATATGGGTATTAAACTCAAGAACTTAATTTCAGGATATCAAAAAGGTATATCATGATTATCATTATCATAATAAATTCTAACAAAAAAATTAAAAATAAAAAAATATTTGTAAAAACAAAAACCCCGACTGCATCAAACTAAAAAGAAAATAAACAAGCTCAATAGTTTATTAGGATTATCAGTCGGGAGCTATAAGTAATTCTTCAATCAATAAAATCTTTACCAGGAATCTCGCATAATTTAAAGAGGTCCCGACTGTTAATCCTAATAAACTATTGAGCTTGTTTATTTTCTTTTTAGTTTGATGCAGTCGGGGTTTTTGTTTTTACAAATATTTTTTATTACATATTCATGTAGAATATACCATTTAATTTGTCACTAATACATAAATAACACCAATAACCGATTTCCATATTTGTCACACAGATAAATCGTCGGCTTAAATTATAATCGCCGTGATAAATCTAAATACCGTTTACAAATTTATTTGAAATGAAGGCACGTATGCTTATTTCTATTATGAATGTCACATTTCATACAAGCCTATAGATTTAAAGCAAATTGGAGGTATTGGTAACTTTGAAAATTGAAATGTTATAAAATTTTCTTTTTTGTAAGAAATATTCTTTCGCGCAGACATTAAAGGATTCTGATTCAATTTTATTAGAAAAACGATTTAGTAGTAGAATAATTGAAAAGTGTTTTGAAATTTATTACACTTGGGCTTTCAATACGTTTGGAAACTTAAAAGCGAATTTCTTAGAAATCAGTTTCTATTTTTTTTATGTTAAATATCATCAAATTCAATAACAGAAACTTAACTTGTTATCAAAAGGATTTTGTACAACAAATTTAACATCGAAAAAATATGTCTGTTGAAAGAGCAACACTTAAATTTTATGTTAAGAATTAGTTATTTACATTTATGGGAAATCGAAAATCGCGATGAGACACCTCTTAATATCAAAAATCAAGAGCTGCTCTTTTAACAAACATATTTTTTTGGTATCCAGAACAATATTTTGACTTTAATTTAAAAAAAAAGAAAAAATATTTTGTTGGTCCATATTGACCCTAACAGCCTCTTATCTCATTGAGTAGAGTATCGATTTCTATGAGACATCGGAAAAATACTCATTATATCCAGCAACTTTTGCTATGGTGAAATTGCCATATTTTTAATAGTTTAGATAGTCTATAATGGTCCTCTCTTAGATTCCAGTCTTTAAAATAACTGAATTATTTCCATATTCATTCCACGCCTAATATATATTTTTTCCCCGTCCACCCATCCAGTAGCTCATGTGTGTGTACAAACATTTATTTTTAACTGTTTTAATATATTTTAATTTTTATATAGTATTAAATAAATATTTTATTTGGTATTTAGGTGCGTAACTGCGAATTATCAGGCCTCAAGGACTTGGACCAAGGGATAGAATACGTACGTGAACAGATTGTAAACTACATGAATAATCTCATCGCCCTGGGTGTAGCTGGATTCAGGTAAGAACTGCAGTTCTTTCTTACTAAAATAATAAGAAAAAAAGAAGATCACATAGGAATTTAAAGAAGTTAGGCTGTAAGCGCGACGGTTGTGTTTTCACTGAACTAAACAAGAAGAAGCGCGGCGTTGCTTGTCGCCTCAATATGCAATGTTTCGAAAATCGGACAGGAAGTAGGGAACAGAGTGTCTTAACTCTAGGTTCCCTATGTCTACCCAAAAAAAAAATGTTTCATAATAGCATTATAGTGGAACAAAAACACAACCGTCACACTTACGTCAGACGCTTTGCCGCTGCGCCACAACGGCCTCTAAAGATTATAAAAGAATATTTTTTCATTTGAACAAACATAAAACGTATTGTAAGAATGGTAGATATAGGTGTGAAGTGATGGGTTTACGGAGTAGGGTAACTGACATTTTTAAGGTCGTGACTGGATTTATACAGATTGTAAGCATTCAATGTGTCTTTTAAGAGAGTATATTATAAAGCGTAATGCTTTATAATATACTCTCTTATTTTATTTTTATTTTATTTACTCTGAAATAGCCATAAGTAAACAGCGTTTATGAAATTACAGGATAACCATTAGAATATTTTATTGACAAAATATTAAAATAAATACCAGTGTTTATATGTACATTTTGAAACAAGTAGGTATTTAGGCAGCTCCTCCATTTTTCACCCATAGCAGATTGGCAGGTGGAACCTAATGTTAAGACATACATTATTCTCATTAGGAAACAGAGAATAGACAGAAAGAATCCGGTATTAAGACACTCCCTCATTTTCCGAAAATATTGACACCTTAACGTTTAGAAAACATTATTTACAGAATCGACTCCGCAAAACACATGTGGCCTGGTGACCTTAGCGTTATCTACAACAGATTAAGGAACTTGAACACCGATCACGGTTTCCCATACAACGTTCGTCCCTACATTTACCAGGAAGTCATCGACTTGGATGGCGAAGCTATCACCAAGGACGAATATACACCTCTAGCTGCTGTCACCGAATTCAGAGTTGGTTTGGAATTGAGTAGTGCCTTTTCTGGACAGAATCAACTTAGGTAACATTTTTCTTTCAAGCTACATATTTGATAGAAATATACATACTAATAAATTTATTCATTTAATAGTGTATATGTTTTTTGAGTATATATACATACACATCCATTTGAGTACATATTTTAATGATTTAAATACATTAAATATTTGTTGCGACTGGTGTTCCAATACCAATTAAACAATGCAGCTTAGCTTCGTAATTGAATAAGACTTGTAAGACAAGGTTTATGTAAAACTAAGAACGGAATGAGACTTTGACTTTTCGAATGTATGTAAGCCCATGTTAATAGCTACATTAAAAAAAATATCATAATTCAGTAAGGCAACTATTACAAATAATGTTTTAAATATTATTGAAACTTCTATGAAGACAGATAATTCCAAATAAGTTTTTATATGCAGAATGTAGTTTCTACAATAATATCGTTCACAAAAATACTCGGAAACCTAATAAATCCTTTCAAATATAAAACGTTCATAGACTTTGAAGAAATAGAATATGTTTCTACAAATATTATTCTATAAGTCAATTAACATCATTGAGCATATAAAGATCTATTTAAACTAGACCCCTTTTATAGTAGCTTACTTTATTACATTTCAATCTTTTTGGTAAAAAGATATAGTGCGTATTGTCTTGACTTCATAAAGACATTATAAAAATTATCTTCATGTTGTATTGAGAATACAGCTACTACAACAACCTAGTGTTAAGACACTCCGTTCTCCACTATCCGCGCCAGTGACTATTCGAGGCATTGCTTGATGAGTAGCGAAACTCAACGCCGGGCGTTTACCTCGGAGTCAGAGCGAAGAAAAGAAAATATAAATAAATAATAATGAGTTGTTCCGAATTGGGATCAAACCACAACCGTCGCGTTACAGTTTTATCCTTGTGCCCCTGTTCCACGATAGCTTAATAAAGACATTGTAAATCTTTCTAAATATTTGTATGTACGAAATAAAAATACTTTTGCATTGTTTACCTCAATTAAATTACACAATATGGTAAAAAATAAATATTTTTTTTCATTTCACCACAGATGGTTAGTAAACTGGGGCCCGCAATGGGGTCTTCTAGCGTCAGTCGATGCTCTAACCTTCATTGACAACCACGACAACCAACGAGGCCACGGCGGTGGTGGTAACATATTGACGTACAAACGCTCCAGGCAGTACAAAGGAGCTATCGCGTTCATGTTGGCTCATCCATATGGTGTACCTCAGTTGATGAGCAGCTTCGACTTCAATGATACTGAAGCTGGACCTCCAATGGATAGTAGTGGCAATATTGTATCTCCTTCTATTAATTCTGTAAGTATATAAAAATATGTGTCAGATACATTTCTTAGTTTGATTTTATTTATACTGTACCTTTATATATCCCAAATTTAGCAAGGTAGGCAAAGGGAATTGGTGTTACGGCACTTCGTTACCCATTTTTCGTCCAATTTTCGAGACAGCGTGTTGGAACTCAACGCCGCCTTGTTACCAGAGCGATTAAATTAAAATACTTAATTCATACTGGTCGGCCCCACATCGAAACCTATCAAGATATTATATTGATTTATGCATTTATATTTATATTACGTAATGTCAATGACAGTATAATTGAAAATAATTAAATAATCAGCTTCATGCTGTATCCCGCACACAGCAGGGTAGGCAGAGGGAACCTAGTGTAATACACTCCGTTCCCCACTTTCTGCCGAATTCTGGAGGCATTTTGTGTTGAGTGGCAGAACGTAAAGCCGCGCTAGTCTCTACACCAGAGCGAAGAAATGGAAATATATATTTAAGGAAATATTTCATCTCCTCGAGTGGGGATCGAACCCACAACCAGTCGATTTTACGGTCACACTTCGTGCCGCTGCGCCACGACTGGCCTCAATCAAAATAATTGTTTCAACTTCAATAAATAGATTGAATAATACAAGATGTGCTAACAATTTTGTTTTTAATTTTTTACAATTCTTTATATGAGGAGCATACAATAGTCAGTGAACTTACTTCGTTCAGCACCTGATCCAATTTCTCGAATTGATTTAATTTAAATCAAATATTTTCAATGAGGCCAGTTCTCTCCAGGCCTCTGCCTGCCCTGCTGTGTGCGGGATACAGCGTGAAGCTGATTTGATTTTTGAAACAATTATGTAGGAGTATGCTGCTGAAGACACTACATTTAGGTTAAAATAAATGATTGTAAATATAAGAACACATTAATCTAGCAGGAAGTAGAAAAAGTCAAGATTTTTAAATTTAAATCGTAGTGTAGTATGCATTTAGTACATTGCGTAATTATAAATGTCATTTAAATTTATTATATGAAAACCATTAATTCGGTATTTTACATGTATTTTGTTCTTAATACGTACCGATCTTCATTTGTATTGAATCCACAAGTAGCACCTTTATAATAAATAATACTTCACATTATATCCCGCACATAGCAGGGAAGGCAGAGGGAACCTAGTTCAGAACAATATCGTTCCCCATTTTTCGACGAATTCTGAAGGCATTGCATGTTGAGTGGCAGAAATCAACGCAGCACTTTGCCTCATGCACTCGGATACTTGATTGATTAAGGCCAGTCATGGCGCAGAAGCATAAAGTCGGACAGTAAACATGACCGGTTGTGGGTTTGATACCCACTCGAGGAAACGAAATATTTATTTAAATTTATATTTCCATTTCTTCGCTCTGGTGCCGAGGCACAGCGCAGCAAGAGTGTCTTAACCCTAAGTACACTCTGCCTACCCTGCTGTGTGCGGAATACACCATGAAGCCGATTTTTTTTTAAAATACCTCGAGTGGGAATCGAACCTACAACCTGTCGAACTTACAGTCGCACGCTTGCGCCTAAGGGCCACGATCTTCTTCTTCTTCGTGTCAATGCTTGGAATTTCATATCATATTTTGCCAGTATTTAGCCACGTTGACTGCGGTATCTGTTGCCCTGGTCAGGTCGTCATATGAACAGGTGTATGGACATTTAGGGCAGGAGAGTAAGTGTGCCATTGTTTGTGGGTTGGCGCCACAATCGCAGGTTGATTCATCTTTTAGTGCGTACCCCCATTTCACAAGATATTCCTTGCATCGGCCAACCTGGCTCCGTAAACGATTAAGCGGCTTCCAGGTTGGCCACTGCAGGTTGTAACCTGCGGGTAAGCACTCTTTGGGAGGGACAAAGTCTGAAGGTGGGGGGTGGTTTGTCTGCCATAGCCGTTCCCTAGCACGACTCGGATCAGAATCTAAAGCTGTGGTAGCTTTTATAAAACTGTGGCGACTTTTCAAGCGGGCGCGAAGTGCGGTGTAGCCATAGAGTGGGTGCCGGGGATCTTTTTCCTGACACAATTTTCCCACCGAACATGCCACCTCACGCCGCACCTTAGGAGGCGCTATACCAGCCAGAGGGTAGATCTTGTTTAAAGGTGTGGGCTTAAGGCAACCAGTAATTATTCGACAGGTCTCATTTAGTGCTATGTCCACCTCCTTCGCATGAGCGGAGCGGTGCCAAACTGGACACGCATATTCACCCGCAGAGAAAGATAGAGCGAGACCTGTTGTTCGAAGTACCTGCGAAGATGCCCTCCAATATGATCTCGTTAGCCGCCAGAGCAGATTATTTCTTGCATATACTTTTTGTTTGGTATACAGGCAGTGAGCTTTAAATGTTAAAGACCTGTCTAGTGTAACTCCTAGGTATCATGGGTGTGGACAGTGTTCAATATGGACGCCTCGCCAAGATATTTGAAGAGGCCTGTTTGCTTCACGGTTCCTCAAGTGGAACGCACACGACTGAGTTTTAGACGGGTTGGGTTTAAGGGCGTTAGCGTCGTAGTATGAATCGAGTGCGTTTAGGGCTGTCTTCAGCAAACTTTCCACCTCCTCAAATCCCGGTGCCTGAGCAGCCAAGGCAAGATCATCTGCATAGAGCAATTGGCGGGTATTTGGTGTTTTTGGCTGATCATTGGTATAAATGTTAAATAAGGCCGGGGCTAAGACACTCCCCTGCGGGAGGTCATTTTTCTGAACGCGCCACCTGCTCTTGTTACGATTAAGGTGAACCTGAAATCTTCTGTTGTTTAAAATATCTCTCAATATGCAGACGAAGCCTTGGTCGTTAGTTAAGTTGTGAACTTTAGCTAGAAGTCTACGAATGTTGACGGTGTCGTATGCAGCCGTTAAATCAACAAAGACAACGCCAGTTATTGTCTTGCTTTCAAATCCGTCCTCAATAGTCTGTACAAGATTCAAAGTTTGGCTAGTACAGGATTTGCCAGGACGAAAACCAGCCTGCTCTGGAATTAGGTGTTTCTCAAGTAAAGGCGTCAGGCGGTTTAAAAGCATCCTCTCAAAAAGTTTGAATGTATGACTTAATAACGATATGGGGCGAAAATTTTTCGGATCATCTGGGCTTTTACCTGGTTTTAACAGAGCTATGACTTTGGCCCGCCTCCAGACCTTTGGTATTGTGTAGTATTTAAGGCAAAAATTAAACATTGCTAATAGCCATGAGATAGCTACGGGGCCCAAGTGTTTTATTTGTTCCGTCATAATGTCATCCAGACCAGCCGCTTTTCCATTTTGTAGAGATTTAATACATGCTACTATTTCTGCTAGTACAAAGGGTTTGCTGATGGCATCGGTATTGTCTGTAGGTGAGATGTGCGGCTTTACTTCTCTGGGTAGGCGATGGGGTGGCTTTCCATTTAAAAGAAGCTGATGGGCAACTTGGTTGGCAGTTACTTGACCAGTGTTTGTGGCATTTGGGAGGTCGCCAGTTAGTGTTTTAATGGTGTGCCATGCCTTCTTGCTGTTATGAGTCATGTCAATGGAAGATACAAGTTGAACCCAGCTATTTTTTCGGCTTTCAGCAATTGCCTGCATAAGCTCCTCTCCAGCCAATATGGTCTTCTCAGAAAAAGGATCTTTGGTGTGGAGTGATTCGTAGATAGAAAGCAGCTCAGCAGACCGATCCTCAAGGCCCGGGATGTACAAGCACCGACAGCCGCGAGGTATGTGCTTACGAGCCGATTTCCAAATAATATCCACAAATAAATCGTAGTTCTGTGGGGTTGGTTCTACATTTATCAGCTTAGACTCCACGTACTCAGAAAAGTCCCGCCAGTTGGCTTTTCCGAAATTAAACCGTCTTCTAAAGTGCACTATAACAGGACTTATCGCTGCTTGAATTTGACATGAAATAGGTCTATGTTGCGTGTATGGGATGGGTTCATGGACTCTCTTTTTACATAAGGAGCTGATGTTTTGACTTGTAAATATAAGGTCTGGATTATATCCCCGGTGCCATGTTCTGCTATTGAATGATGCTGGAAGTTTCACGTCATGTAGAAGAGTGAAATTTATAGCTTCAGCCCAGGCCTCAACCGCCTCACCATCTGCGTTAGTAGTGGAATAACCCCAGGACGAGCTATGGCTATTAAAATCTCCAATAATAATGTGGGCTGAGTGACCAGCAATTCTTAGGTCGATTGGGCTAAAGGGATATTTTGGGGGCTTATAGATTGATGTGATAGTACAGTTTCGAAAATAAGCGGTAATTATTTCTATATTATTTTGAGTGGATACGGATGTAGAATCGATATTTGCAGCTGGATTAGCAAACATTGCGCTTCCATATTTTTCGTGTGGGATCTCGGCTATAAGTATCATACCTGAAATATTGGGTCTGGGTTGGTTTGCACCTCTATGTGTCTCCAAAAATGTCCACAAAATGTCGCAAGCGGTCTTTTTACAGAGATACGCGAGTATTTCGGCTTTTGTAGAAGATAAGCCTTCGATGTTGATTGATATTACCGTGAAAGCTGCTCGGTAAGGGTTAAGTTTGTTTTCGTCACAATCGGCGTGGTCATTTGTTTGGCCCTGAGAAGGGCAGTTAAGGGCATTCTGAACATTCCAATTCATTGTAGGGACGGGATCAGTCAGCCTAGGCCCTGCGTTACCGGACCTAGCTGCTTCCAGAGTGCGCCACGTGGAGGCTCCTATCATGCACCCCAGGGCCACGATTGGCCTATATAAATAATTTAAATATATAATGAAAATAAGTTAAAATATTTACTTTTAAAATATTACTTCGCAGGACAACACCTGCGGGAACGGCTGGATATGTGAACACAGGTGGCGACAGATCTACTCGATGGTAGCCTTCCGAAATGTCGCTGTTACCACCGGCCTCAACGATTGGTGGGATAATGGTAGCAATCAGATTGCGTTCTGTCGTGGCGGCCAAGGTTTTGTTGCTTTTAATAATGACGATCGGAACTTGAACCAGAATTTACAGGTAAAGCTCAGCTTCTTTTTGTTTATACATTTCTTTCCTTACGCGTCTCCCACTTCGCGTTACAGTCTTACTCTTGTGCCTCTGCGAGACAATGTCATCAACAGCAATATTTATATTAAATATTATAGTAATATATATATAATATCATAAGCCAGTCGTTGCGCAGCGGCACGAGGTGTGACTGTAAAACCGACGACTTAAATTTATATTTCCATTTCTTCGCTCTGGTGTCGAGGTTAAGCGCGGCGTTGAGCTCTGCCACTCAACACACAATGCCTCCAGAATTCGGCAGAAACTAGGGAACGGAGTGTCTTAACACTAGGTTCCCTCTGCCTACCCTGCTGTGTGCGGGATAGAACGTGAAGCTTATTTTTTTTTTATTATAGTAATATTTACTATTTAACTACACTATGTTAATCGCCACATACTTTTAGACCTGTCTACCAGCTGGTAGATACTGTGACGTCATATCCGGTGAAAAGAGTGACGACGGATGTACAGGAAAAACTATAACAGTCGGGTCTGACGGCCGTGCCAACATTAATATCGGCTCTAACGATTATGACATGGTTCTTGCTATACATAGAGGAGATGAGGTAGGATAGTCTAATTTAGATTGACTCCATTATTTTTACCTTATTACCTTGTTACCTTAACCTTGTTTACCTTGTTACCTTACCTGTTTTTTACCTTATTACCTTAACCTATATTAAATTTTAATGAGATGAGACATAATTAAGAAATATGTTAGTCGATTTTATAATTAACGTTGTATCTCGCATATAGTAGTGTAGGCAGGGAGAACCTAGTGTTAAGACACTCCGTTTATTTAAATGATTGCTCACATTCTATCCATTCTTAATTTGTGACTTCGAACGCCTTAGGCCTGTCTTGGAGAAATCACTATTTCAGTGACAAGGCGCCTAGTATTTTTTAATTCTTATAGTTTTATTATTAATAAATTTTTATATTTACTTTATTTATTATTATCATTTTTTTTAGTATATAAAGAGTTTCATTATACATTTATCAAGCTTTATTAAAAAAGAAAATATGTATATAAACTAAATATTTTTAAAAATGAGATGAGGTTCCATTCCAATTACCTACATAAAATAAACATAATTGATATATTATTTAATAAAACACATGCTTTTATTTGTTTCAGTCACGACTATAAAAGACACCGAAAAATTATCAACCCAACAACATGAAGATTGTTAAGACGGAAAAATACTATAAATATATTGTTGTAATTGGATCATAGAACCCATATAATTATTTTATTTTTAACTAGCGACCCGCTCGCGGCTTCGCCCGCTTAAACCACAAAATTATTTAATTAACACACTGAATTATGTTCGTGTTTTGATATACCTATAATGTATGTTTGCAACGCAATGAAGATTTTTAATGAGAAATTTATTAAAACTTTAGGTCGCATTTTCGTACCTCCCATGAGAATCTTCACTTGAATTTTTGAAATAAAAACACAACTTATCGATACTTACAATAAAATCCTAACTCATCGGTGTCTGTACATGGAAGATATTACAATTAACATTGTAATAGAACTTGGTCAGTTTGTCTGTTTGTCTGTGAATTTGTTCACGATAATCTCAGAAACGGCTTAACCGATTTAAATCCTTTTTTGTTTGCATTTTGGCAATTTAATATTAGTTTTATTTTAATCAGCTTCACGCTGTATCCCTCACACAGCAGGTTAGGCAGAGGAACCCTAGTATTAAGACACTCCGTTCCCCACTTTTTGCCGAATTCTGGAGGCATTGCGTGTTCTCGTTCTTTCGTGTTCTCGTTCGCTCGACACCAGAGCGAAGAAATGGAAATATAAATTTAAGTAAATATTTCATCTCCTCGAGTGCTTGCACTTCGTGCCGCTGCGCCACGACTGGCCTCAACTGGACTGGACTTTATTTTAATCGGTTCACACAAAGTTAAAACCAGATCCACGCTTTATCCCGCCTTTAGCAGGGTAAAGATTATGCGTAAGATTATGAGATTATGTTGTAATGTAAGGATTAAGATATTGCGTATAATGTGTGACTGATGTGCGAAATTAAAATATTATTAAACGAAATGAAAATATTATTAAATTATAATTCAATCCTCCAAGTGGGGATCGGACCCACACCAGTCACGTTGCAGCCACAACTTTGGCCTTTAACAAAGAACAGAAGAGAAGCGCGTCAGCGCTCCTTTTACGGAAATAGCATATAGGTAAAATATTTTAATTCCATACCTAAAGAATTTAAGCAACAGTGTAGACGTAAGTTTTTTTTTTTCATTTCACGATGTTTAATCATATCTATATTTCGTGTGAGGCAGTTACGCTTTGATACCAATAACGTAAACACATACTACTACAAAAATACTACTAAAACCTTTAGATTTTAGAACTTTGAACTTTGCCGCCAAAACCTACAGCTCGATTTCGGAATGAGGCGTATGCGGCGGTCTCCCTTTGATAAAAAAAAAAAATGTGCGTGCGTCGTTCTTGACAAATTGTATTTTATTTTACAACGATAATTTTATTATTTATTCGCGGCTTTGTCCGCTTGAATTACATGATTACTCTTTTAAGAAATATAGATATTACAAACAGCCTTAACTAATAATTAATTGATTTGGATTAGTACTCACGATATTATTTGCAAAATAACTTATCTAGCTCCTGTACAGTTTTTAAATTAGTAACATATATTATTAGTTAAATATATAATTGATATACAGAATATACGTAGAAAGCACGTTTTTGCTCCCAAAAGTTATTTTTTTATACGTTTCTTAAAAAAATATTAATAACATAAACGAACGAACGGACTGAAGAACCTATTCAAAATATTTCTTTGAATATTAAGTCATTCTTTATCACTGTGTTAAATAATTACGAATTAAGCTAGACTGTTACGAAGGTAATCTTCACCAACAATTCAATGTAGTTTACCTTATAATTAGTACTATGAACAATTGTACTTTAAGAATACGTAAATTTATCAACAGTCAAATAAATAAGACGTTTCTAAAGTCATTCTTTTGGACTTACAATTAAACTGTAACCATTCGAGCATTGTTAGAAAAATATTACAATGTTATGTTAAATTTATTATAAGTATAGATTACACTTACATGACGTAATTAACGTTAAGCAGATAATAACTCAACAATATAATAATTTATTTCTTAATAATTTCTTTTTTTTTTTCAAATATAAATATCTTTAAAACTTTAAGTACATTATTTTTTGATAAAGTGTAGCGGTAACCTTTCCAAACTATATTTTCTTTTATGCACAGCGCCATCTATTAAGATCCCATCACAATTAGAAGAGAGTATCAAGATTCGTTAGTACCTACTATTGGTCAATAGATAGCGTTCTTGTATCGATTTTTTAATATGTCAAATATAAACTTCTTGAAAACTTAAATACTTATATCTTTAGTATTAAAATGATTAATATTTTTTAGTATTAAAATGATTAATATTCCTTCCGTCGTAATTAGTGTTTAACTCCACAGAACGTTTTTTGCGTTATCAAGATTCGTTAGTACCTACTATTGGTCAATAGATAGCGTTCTTGTATCGATTTTTTAATATCTCAAATATAAACTTCTTGAAAACTTAAATACTTATATCTTTAGTATTAAAATGATTAATATTTTTTAGTATTAAAATGATTAATATTCCTTCCGTCGTAATTAGTGTTTAACTCCACAGAACGTTTTTTGCGTTATCAAGATTCGTTAGTACCTACTATTGGTCAATAGATAGCGTTCTTGTATCGATTTTTTAATATCTCAAATATAAACTTCTTGAAAATTTAAATACTTATATCTTTAGTATTTAAAATGATTAATATTCTTTAGTATTAAAATGATTAATATTCCTCCCGTCGTAATTAGTGTTTAACTCCACAGAACGTTTTTTGCGTTATCAAGATTCGTTAGTACCTACTATTGGTCAATAGATAGCGTTCTTGTATCGATTTTTTAATATGTCAAATATAAACTTCTTGAAAACTTAAATACTTATATCTTTAGTATTAAAATGATTAATATTCTTTAGTATTAAAATGATTAATATTCCTCCCGTCGTAATTAGTGTTTAACTCCACAGAACGTTTTTTGCGTTATCAAGATTCGTTAGTACCTACTATTAGTCAATAGATAGCGTTACTTGTGTCGTTTTTTACTATCCCAAATATTAACGTCTTGAAAACTTAAATACTTATATCTTTTGATAGAGTGAAGCGATTACAATGAAATAAAGACTAAAACCTACCTTGATTTATTTGTAATTCTTATGTATAAAAGTTGCTTAAATTTATTGTGTACTTTTTACGTGATACGTGTTCACATAAACAGACAAACAGACAAACAGACAAACAGACAAACAGACAAACAGACAAAAATTCCAAAAATGTTGGAAATGGATTCTGTTAGTTATCCTTTAACACCCTGGCTAATTTTTTCTTAAATATTTTCAATGTACAGAAACGACTTTTCTACAGATTTATTATAAGTATAGATATCTCCCGTATTTTTTGATTAGCAGGGTAGAGTGGCGGATCTCAACTCTGCGATGTGCCGTGTAACCGAGTGAAAACATAAAAATATAATTAAATAATAATTAAAATATAACTTGGCGGATGCCCCTTATCATCAAAATCAGACATGGCCTCAACAAGATGTGGGTAGGAACAAAAGAATCACCAAAGTCACAATCAAAAGTTATTTAATTGCACAAAATATCTCCTTCACAAAAACTCACTAAAATCCATTCACCGCTAATTAAGGTATCACTCAATCAATCACTTTTAATCACTTTTGATAAAATAAGAGACAAGATCACTCGGAACAAATGCGATTCGTCGCAAACGTGGTACACAGCCGTTGACGTTCAAAACAAAAGTGACGTTTAACATGGCCGCGCTGACCATCGACACGACGCTCCGCCAGACTGACAGTTGTCAAATCTCGTTCCGACAGATGGCACTAGCAATGCGCCGTCACGGCCGGACTGACTTTCGACCATCCTCGGGCGCATCTGATTGCAGTCCTGTAACAATGACACAACCAATCGGACAGGTGTCAGTAAATCTACCGCTACCGCTCGCCCAACCTGACAATCTATGACTAGTAGACTTACGTAATGTTACTGCCACACAACTATAACTATCTCAGAATAAAATAAAAAGCGTGTGTCCTTTCGACCACTCATGGACCGGACGGCACCTTTTTTTTTTATCACGGCATGACCTATCCCTAGGATCAATTTTTCACAAGTATCAATTTGGACCGGACGGATGTGTCCTTTCGACCAGCTACACGTGCATGGCCCGGACGACACTGTCCCTTCGACCAAAGAACACACTTAAGGACCAAAGAACGCTTAACTTTTGGACCGGATGAATGTGTCCCTTCGACCAGCTGCTATCAGCTGCATGGCCCGGACGACATTACCCTTTCGACCACCTTCCACACACCACGTTACTCGACGACTCTTCTCACTCAACGTGCCAACATAGTTAAGTAAACTACATACAAACAATGCTTACAGATTACACAATGCTTACAGATTAGACAATGCAAGAGTCAATAAATTTTCTAACGCACTTGGTCATCTGAGGGAACCAGTACTGTTCGTCCAGTTTGTCCAGTGTTTTGGTCACTACCCAGATGTTGTAACTCGTTATGAACGTGATTGATCAAAGTCCATATAAGGGAACGAGGGACGACTGGCAGCCATGATATAATTTTGTTTCTTACAACCCTCCTATAAAGAATACCATCTCTAACGTCATATGTCTGACCAACCGTTTCAGGAAAATCGTTATTATTATACTTGTTGATCAAGTCTTGGACTTCTGCATCACGTTTCTGTTCTACAGAAAGAAAGCCCTGATGTAATTCTACAAAATTTACTGTCTGAGTTGTAGGTTTTGAAGAAACTTGTGACTTGGAAACTAAGCTATTGGGGTCTGGTAGGGGATTTCTAGAGAGATAATCCGCGTGTTCCATGCCACGACCTTCTCGATATATGATATCGAAATCGTAGACCTGTAAAAATGCCCACCAGCGATGAACACGTGGGGTTAGGTCAGTTTTTGATTTCGATACTTTTAATGAGTTACAGTCCGTAAAAACATTGAAACGACGGCCATATAACTAATGCCGGAAGTGCTCTACCCCTCGTACGACTGCCAGCGTTTCCAGTTCGTACGAGTGGTAACGGGACTCTATTTCAGATGTTCGTCGGTTAAAGTATTCTACAACATGGGGCAGGTCCTTCTTTTTCTGAATTAAGATCGCCCCATATCCCTCCGAGCTAGCTCTTTAATTTTTTCTGCTCTAATCAATTGCGACACAACACACAACACGCAATGTCTACAATTCAGGCAGAAAACGGAGAACGCAGTGTCAAATCACTATATACTCTGCTATAAGCGATATTAATCGTAAATCTGAAAAGAAAAAAAATATTTTTTATACTGTTACGTAAATTATGTTAAAACTCAGTTCGCATAAATTCGACTTAATCATCCAAATGCTTTCAATTTTTAATGGAAACACGCTATAGATCAGAAGTGTAAACGGGAGAACAAAAAAGATATATTTATTAACAGATTTTACCTGAGTCGTGTTCTGTTCCTTTCAATTTATTCATAAAAATATACCTATTGGTAGAAGAACTTTTGTAAGAATAATGAAAGAAATATTTGTAATTTCTATTGAATGTCTGTTTCTTATACAGAGATAAAGTGTAAGCACCACTTTAAATGAAACTACAATTTAACTACTTACTTTATAAAAGCCTAATAAAAAAATTTTTTCAAACAAAAGAAATTATAAAATTATCGTTTTAAAATAAAACGCCATTTGTAAAGTATATTATAAACACGCACACATACGCACACACTTACCTCAAAAAGCGGTCAAAGTGGCAACGTCGCACACACTTCATCAAGAAATCGAGTCGCAGCAACTAGCGTAGGTATGTAGCTAACGGCAGCGAAGTGATGTTATATCAACGCAACACTTAGGAATACACTTTACAGACACTCACATTTATCGTTTCATTTATCCACTTATTTATTAGATAGTTAGATTTTTTTTAAAAAATGTCCCCCTTGTTTTTGATAATAATTACACAAACGTAAATAATATAAAATATAAATATAAAAATCTTAATAAATAAATTAAAAGTAAGTTCGTTAATGACCACTAAATAATTATTATAATTAATGGTCATGATTTGATATTAAAATAATTAATAAAATTATCAATACTATTTAAAAATAATTTCTAAATACTTATTTATTTCGTATTGAGATTTCGTAGGTTCCCGTGTAACATTATAAGACTCGTTTCTATTTAATTTTTATACGATTTTGTATTAAAATAATTAAACAAATAATAATAAAAATCTTAATAAAAAAAATAAAAGTATGTTCGAGAAGTATTTTAATTAAAGGCAGTAAGTAGTGTTACAACGATTTTTAATTATCTGTTTGTAATTATTTGTGACTGTAATGTATAAACAGACCATAACTTCGCGACGTGGCTGTCTTGTTGTTTATTTTATTTTGACGTCTTTAGATTTTGAGTGACTATTACTTACTAACTTACTTACTCAGCTTCACGCTGTATCCCTAGCGGGGTAGTCAGCGAGAACGGAGCGCCAAGCGCTGCAGTAAGTGACTATTAAGTATTTTAAAAAATCTTTTGCTTTTGTTTATATCCCTCATTCTTCTCCCTTTCTTTTTTTTGAGCCTAAGTCTATTATATCTTCACTTCCAAGTCTTGTGTTGGTCCTGGGGATTTTAATACTCATCACTCTTTGTGGGAGTGTAATTATTGTGATGGATTTTCTCCTTCGTTGGTAGACATGATTGATGATGTATCTCTTTGCATTCTCAATGATGGCTCACCGACTCGTAGGGCTTATCCAAATCAGAATCCTAGGACTGCTGTTGACCTTTCCTTATTTTCTCCTTCTCTTGCTTCCCAGCTGTCATGGTCTGTTCTTCCTTCTACCCATGGTAGTGACCATTTCCCTATACTCCTTTCTATGCATACCTGACATCCCCCTGCTCCCCCTCTTAATTCTTCCTCTAAATATAATTTCAAGTCATTTCTTCTCCTTACCATCTGTATGCGGATGATTTGCAGTTGTATCGACATAGCTATTTAAGCGAATTACCTGAAACCATCGCGTTGTTAAATGACGACCTAACTGCGATTCAAAGTTGGGCTGAAACTTTTGGACTATCAGTAAACCCAAAAAAATCTCAAGCGATTATAATCAGCAGTAGCAGACTCGGGAGTAAAATCAACTGGAACTCCGTGCCTAAGATTTTGTTTTCAGGAATTCAAATTCCATATCATGACAAAGTAAGGAATTTGGGTCTAACATTTGACAGCAACATGACTTGGACATCCCATATTAACGAATTGAGTAAACGCATGCATTTCTCTTATCGTTCTCTTAAGCGTCTCCAATATTTCCTCCCTTTTAAAACGAAAATTATGCTTGCGCAATGTCTTCTCATGCCAATTATCGACTACGCCGACGTCTGCTATTTGGATGTGACCGAGGAGCTAACTAATAAGTTAGAGCGACTTCAAAATCTCGCTATACGCTTTATTTATGGTCTACGTAAGTATGACCATGTATCTCAATTTCGAGCTCAACTCAATTGGCTCCCTATCCGATTTCGCCGTGATATGCACATCCTTTCTTTCCTTTTTAAAATACTCAACTATCAAAATTTCCCTTCATATCTCCGTTCCCGTTTTAAGATCCTACCCACTCCCGCAAGCTCAAGGAGGTCTTGTGTTATACCAATGCTAGACTTTCCAAAGAGTAACACCAAATTTCTCCAAAAATCTTTCTCCGTATACGCCCCCTTACTTTGGAACAATCTTCCCAAATCTATTCAAGAAAGCCAATCAATTATATCATTTAAGTCTTCTTTGAAAGAATATTTCATTAAAGAACTAAACACTACCTATCATTAATACAACTATATATCGATTATATTATATTTATACGTATGTATAAATAAGTATGTGTATGTATATATGTGTGTATAATTTTATATATTTACTTATTTGCGTGTATATATTTAAAGTATTCATAATAATTGTTGTATTTTTTTTTTATGTTATAAAAATTTTTGAATCACATTCGCTCTTTTTTCAAATTGCATATTTGTCTTCTCGCTATATACTTTCACCCACTTCCACAGGTTGGCTGGAAGAAATCTCTTAAAGAGATAAGTTCACCGAGGCTAACTTTTTTTCTGTTAAATGTTTTTTTTTTATGTTGAATGCAATAAAGAATATTATATATATATAAAGTAAGCCAACTGGAATGAGTATGCCGACTCTGTGGATTGCATGTTGGGCAATCCTTCTGAGTCCGGTAATTTTGAGAATATCATTCTTTTGCTATGATCTTTTTGTTTCTGGTATCTTATCTGCAGCTGACTTGCATATCCCTAAAAAACACTCCATTCAGAATTGTAAAGAAAAAATCGTTTCATGGCAAATTAAGATCTTCAATTATGTTAAGGATACGTGAAGAACTGTACTCATGTCATCTAAAGGGCTTGGATGTTACTTTGGCATGGATTCCAGGTCATTCTGGAATAAGTGGAAATTAATCTGCAGACTCTTGTGCAAAATTAGCAAGAAAAGGCAATTTTTAACAGACTTTTTTTTAACATGCATTCTTCTACTGTGCAACATTATCTCTTTTTTTACCGTACAACCTCCTTCGTGTCTACTCCATACAACGTGACGTTGGCCAAGCGATATTTGTTCAACTGGCACGCTCGAAACGCCATAATTAAAAAAATCAAACCAAACCAAGTATTTTAAATTATTTGGATGTTGTTATTTTAATTTTATCATTGTACTGAGTATTTCTCGTAAATGTGAAACTATTGTGTGTACCATCAAAAATACATTCTTTTAAGACTAGAAACAAACAAATGTGGAGTTTTTAAAATTACTTATGATAAAAATAATAGTGGTAGTAAAAGGAAAACGCGACGACGACGATGTTAAACTAATGTTAAATGTAAGAACCTATCTATCGTAGTTCAATATTGTTTGGTGTGTTAAAAATTTTGAATATAATTTTGTAGGTGGTTTAATAAACATGCATTATTTCGAAATAATCTCAATCTCTATCTCTATATATATATTATTATAAAACTAGCGGCTCGCCCACGGCTTCGCCCGCTTAAAATACATGATTACTGTTTTAATAAGCACAATCGATTGACAACTATAATGACTTCTAATATGATTTTTTTTTACGACATTATCGTCAAAGAACTTTTGATTGTTTTAAATAAAAAAATACGACCATTGTTGATATTTGATATTTATAAAATATACATAAAGTTAATTATGTATTACACGTATATATTTTTGTAACTTTATGTTCTTTTTACCTATATAATATACGTCTAATCATAATTCTAAAACTCTGTTAAATGTGCTGATGTCAGTGAATAATTTAATTTAGGTTGTAGGATTCATAATATTCTTTGTAAAATAACTGTATTAATTGCATATTAACTCCTGTACAGTTTTTAAATTAGTTACATATATTATATGAACGAACCAACCAAAATTATATAAACGAACAAACCAAAACTTTGTATTTACTTGATATTTCTTTCAAGATCGTTCTTTAGCTCTGTGTTGAATTAAAATAAATTAAAATTAGCTTCACGCTGTATCCCGAACATAGCAGGGTAGGCAGAGGGAGGGAACCTAGTGTTATTAAGACACTCCGTTCCCCACTTTCTGCCGAATTCTGGAGGCATTGCGTGTTGAGTGGCAGAACTGAACGCCGCGCTTAACCTCGACACCAGAGCGAAGAAATGGAAATATAAATTTAAGTAAATATTTCATCTCCTCGAGTGGGGATCGAACCCACAACCAGTCGGTTTTGCAGTCACACCTCGTGCCGCTGCGCCACGACCGGCCGGTTGAATTAATTACGACTTAAACTTAACTGTTATGATTTATGAAAGTAATCTCCACTAACAATTCAACTTTGCTTACTTTATTGTATAAAATATTATATAATAGTGCTTCAAAAATATATATTTTTATCAACAATCATATAAACCAGACGTTTCGAATGTCATTCTTTAGCCAGGGTCATACCAGCGCGATTGCTATGTAATATTCGCAGGCAAAGTAATGCCTTGAGTTCATTCAAATGATGATAACTTTTTTTTTAATGAACCGATTTTGATAAACTAAACTTTAGTACTCAAGTTGAGTTAAAACAAAGCAATTGGTGAAATTTTCAAGTAAATCGGTTCAGTACTTTCAGAGAAAAATGCGGACAGAAATATGTCGACAGACAGACAGACAGACAGACAGACAGACAAGAAATTCAAAAAAAATGTTTTTGCTTTCTATTATTCTTTTTAAGTGTCCCTCTATCCATTTCGGTCAAAATTACTAAATGTACAGACAAAATATTTTTACTGTCTTATTATATATAGAGATAATAAGGCCTTCCGCCTCTGTCTTGCCTTTCTAACTCTTCTTCTAAGCCACCTAACGGATTTTGATGCGGTTTTCACCATTAGGTAGAATATTTCTCAATATAAAATAAACAGCGACAGCATAGTCGTATCTTCTAAGGATAACATGCAGTGAGCATATTTCTGTGTAAAAATAGTAATTTGAATATATTTTTTTATTGTGCGGGATGTTTGTCCATAATGGAGTCAATCCTTGTCCTTTTAAATACTTTATTAATTTTCTACGTTAAACGAAGATAAAATTTGCTCTGTACACTATTTCGAAATTACGAATAGTTTTAGAGAAAAACACATTTAATTGTTGACACATCACGCCGGCTATAAACCGCAGTTTTGTCTCATCTTTCATTTATCCCTTACTCTCAGCATATAATTAAGTATATTAGTTGTCTTGACCATTTGGTGTTCATCAAAATGTCCGTTACAGAAATTTACAAAAAATTACATTACCAAAAAATCCTTGCTGCGAAACGGTCCGCCGTCCGCCACGCCTCCCCTTGCGTGGCCCGCGCCCCGTGCCTCTTTGTACTTTTAGTTTTAATACTTTTAAATATTTATTTTACGTTGATAAGTAGCTTAAATACAGTATACCTGCCCACCCGGTGTCGCTGTAAAAATCAGTAGGGCTAACAACATAAAGTTCAAGTTCGAAAAAAACGAGTAAAATCAAATAAATATGACAATTCTTGCAAGCAAAATCAAATCAATTCCCCAAAAGACTTAAATATATATTTATGTAGTGCACAACAGTATGGATAACCAAATAAAAAAAATTACACATTTTTAGGGTTCTGTACCTCAAAAGGAAAAAAAACGGAATCCTTATAAGAGCACTTTGTTGTCTGTGTCTCCATCTTTAATTGTCATTATAAATGCATAACGCAAGCTATAAACAGCTGCATCGACTCATGATTCATTCAATATATTAGTTATTTTGACCATTTTATGTAGATAAAAACTGTCCTTTACTGTTTTTTATTTTAATAAGTACTTTAGAAGATGTAACACAGATTTAAAATTACATTACTAAAAAATATTTGCTTCGATATGGCTCGACGCCCGCCACGCGTCGTTTGCTTATAAAAGTGCATCCGCCACGGCCGTCTGGCTCCTTTCCCCCAGGCGTAGAAGGAGGGCCTGGTTATGTTGCCTAAGACGGGGAAGAGCCCACGACGTTGACCTATAACCCTCATCAGCGCGGTGGCGAAGCTATTCGAGAAGTTATCCCTCCCACTTCTCCAGCACCACGAAGCAAGCAGTTTGGCGAGCGGGCACTCAACCACTTTGCAGGTGGCCAGAGCGGGCCATTACGCTGCAGCAGCGATTAACTGAAAGGAGAGTGCAATAGTTCCTCGACGTAGTACCCGCTTTCGACCGTGTGTGTTATCCGGGGCTACTTTATAAAGTGCTCAGAGCCGGCACCATCACGTCGCGCATGTCCTTACCGACTACCTACATGATAGGACATTACACATACGTGAGAGTGGAGAGTGTAGCAGCCACTCGATCGCTGCCGGAGTTCCCTAGGGCAGCATTTTGTCACCTGCCCTCTACGCATCATACACCTATTACATCCCAACGCAGCCGGCCACGATATTGATGTTCTGTATGTGTTTCACCGATGACGTTGCCCTCTCGAAGTTTCTAAATCCCTACCAAATAACCAAGAAACCCTAGCGAGCCCTTGACCTGATGTCGAAATGGCTGACGGAGTAGAGACTTGCCCTTAACGTCACCAAGATACAGCCGATTACATCCTTCCGATTTTTACCATTTAAGTATTCTGTTGGTTGTGTCGTTTGCTTAAGGAACGTAATTCAGTATATTAAGGAAATAATTTAGTAGTTTAAGCAGGCGAAGCCGCGAGTGGGTCGCTAGTTTCATTATAAAGGAGATATAATAAATTGCCTTAAACTAGGATTTTATTAAACAATTTTAATAAGAGCTATGAACGTTATTTAGATTTATTATAAAAAATGGGTAATTGCGTGACAAAGAACGAGAAATACCGTTCTTTCTCGTTCGGTTATATGTTGCATGAATGAAAGAAGATCGGCAACGCTTAGTAGTATTTTTGTAGTAGTTTGTGTACGTGTGCGTCACACGAAATAAAGGTTTGGATAAAAATCGTGAAATGAAAAAAAAAATCTTACGTCTAAACTGTTGAATTATCTTGATTAGTCTCTTTAGCTCTGGGTTTGAAAATATTTTACCCTATATGCAGTTTCAATAAAAGGAGCGCTGCCTCTTCCACCCTGTACGTATTATAATTGAAATTTAGAAACTTAGTTTGAAAATATTACTAACGAAGGATTCATCTATTGAAATGATGAAAGTTATAGGAAATATAGTATCAGTTATTTTATTATTCTATATAATATACTGGATTCGAATACTAATATCGCTTACCTATAATACAAAAACATCCTTAAATAGGTTTTTTAAATCCCAAACCACGTGCATAATATACCAGCTACATGACGATATAAGACGTCTCCATGCTTAAAAATTTAAGTGCAATAGAACTAAAAAAAGAAATGATTTTTTTGGAACACTGCTTACTTTGTGTACTAAATTAAAAGCTACGCTAAGCAGCTACTACTTATACTAATAATAATATCTAATACGATTTGTCACATGTAAATCCAAATCTAGATCCCAGGGGAAATAAAAATATTAGGCTATATGTTCCTGGACAATCTCATTTATCTTCTAGTACAAGTCCAAAAAAATTAGTTCAGCCGTTCTGGAGATTAGACCGGACAAACAAAAAAACAGACAGGCAAAAAAATTAAATTGCCTGTTTGTGTTTTAGTATTATGTAAAGTAATTACATTATGAATTTGAAAAAAAATCTATCTTGAAAGCAAAGACAAACGTTCTAATTTTATTTATATGTAAAATCAATATTTAGCTGAGCGTAACTTTTTTGTAAATTCATTTCTTGAAACTCAAAAAGTTTTTGTATTTCACAAAATTCCAAATGACAAAAGCATAAACTATACAGTATTCTATTATTTACTGTAAACTTAACCGTTTATACCGATATAATTGTATTTAGGTATGTTTAGATAAGCCTATTTGTTGCAATCCAAGCATTGTGCAGTTCGGAGTTGGGTTACTGAAAACATTATTTAATGCGATTGTGAGCGTAAAGTATCAGTTAGTAATTTCTTTGGTTTCGCGATTAATGGTTATGTTAAATTCTTTTTTATTTAGAATTCAATATTGTTTTTGTTAAGAATTCAATATTGCTAACAGTCTCAAAAATAGAATTGTAGTTAGTGGGGATAAATGAATTTAACTTTGTTATTTCAATTTTGTCGTCGTCGATTGATGTCGTTTTGTCTTCGTACATTTTTGAACTTTCATATTTTTGACCACAAAACCAATGTAGGTTACAAATAAGCAAAGAAAATACAAGTAATCTTACCTTCATATTGTATAAAGATATAAAATTTTAATATTAAAAATTACTAAAAATAATAAACCTTTGCATATTATCTAAAGTTATCCTATATTTTTTGTTTACAGCATCCAGGATGATGCGGCTCATCCTACTATTATCGGCCGTAACTTTGGCGGTGGCATTCAAAAATCCGCACTATGCGTCCGGGCTGACCACGATGGTCCATCTCTTTGAATGGAAATGGGATGATATAGCAGATGAATGTGAGAGATTCCTTGGTCCACGAGGATTTGGTGGTATTCAGGTAAAAAAATATTTATAAAATTATTTCTAGCGTCACATTTCACTTCATTTCACACACACATTTACAGGCCTGGACAGGGAAAAAATAATGTGAAAAATGTTTCATTGTCCACTTACGGCCTATTTTGAGCATCTACATGGTATTTGGCGTAACTTAATGCCGCATAATATCTAACTGGATGGACGACCTTAAATTATCAAAATTAATATATATTTCAACAGCTTGATGATATCGACATTACGTATGTATATAATATGAGATGCTCAACGAAAGTAAATTTAATATAATTTCATTTAACTATACATATAGTGGAATACAAAAAGCAATCAAGGGTATGTGATGTTGATGAGAACGAGCTCCTCGCAGAAACCTGAATTGTTATGACGTCAACTCTACGTTAAACTTCTTAGATACATATACCTACCTACTTACCTTTATTACATATCAAATTACTTGTCTATTAAAATTAAAATAAAATATTCTCGTTATATTATAATCAAAATATGTTAATTAATAATAATCATAAAAGGTCAATGTTTTATTTGTTTAAAAAAAAAAAAAAAAATTAAATTAGCTTCACGCTGTATCCCGCACACAGCAGGGTAGGCAGAGGGAACCTAGTGTTAAGACACTCCGTTCCCCACTTTCTGCCGAATTCTGGAGGCATTGCGTGTTGAGGGGCAGAACTCAACGCCGCGCTTAACCTCGACACCAGAGCGAAGAAATGGAAATATAAATTTAAGTAAATATTTCATCTCCTCGAGTGGGAATCGAACCCAGAACCAGTCGGTTTTGCAGTCACACCTCGTGCCGCTGCGCCACGACCGGCCTCATTTATTTGTTTAAAAATGCCATTAATCATTTTATAGTATGTATAATGTGTTAGGATAGGCAGATGAAACCTAGTGTTAACACACTCCATTTTCTCTCACTTTCCGCCAAATTCTTCTTTCAATTTACTAAATAAATAATCGGAAATTTAACTTGCAGAAAAAGGACTGCGCTCCTCAGAATAAAATAAGACAGCCCATGATTAAGTTACTCGTGGAAAATATATTGCTGTATTAAGTCTGCTCTTTGGTTAACGATTCGACGTCTTTTTAGGGAATGTGTACAATTTTTTTTTTAAATTCTAGATGCGGATTTTATTCCGATAACATTTTTGTATATTTTTGAGATTGTCAAGGCGCAGTGGGACTGTAAGCGCTACGGTTGTGGGATCAGTTCCTACTTGATCACACAACTGTGCGTTGAGATCCGCCCTTTAATACGCAATATCTCCAAAAAACTGCTTAAGGTTTTTTAATTGATGAGGCATTCCTCTTGGGAAAAGAATATTTATATTGATTGCATATTTTTTATTTCCTTGAATTTTGCGGAGTTGATAGAGACAACCAAGTAATTTTATGTTATTGTTGGAATATTTAAATGTAACTTTCAGTAAATTTGTTCATATGAACATACACATTTGTATAATTACTAATCAGTAATTTGATATTCTAAATAAAAAAACTCTGACACTAAAAACTTTAAAGAGTAAATGACTTGAAGTGGTAATAGTTGCTTACGTATTTTTATCAAAAGAGCTGATGATCTTCAAGCTACTGACCGTATTTTGAATCATGGCTAAGAATATTATTTGATTAAGACGCCTTTTATATAAAAGAGAACTATATCAAAATCAGTTCATCCATTTATAAGCTACAATGAGGACATACCCATACACAGACACTCCAAATTTATAACACCCCAAAATTTTGGTTCTGGGTTAATAAATAAGTTCTATTAAATGCTATTTAAGTTTATAATCGCTATTTAAGCTTATAATTTCTAATACTTTTTTTTCTGTAGATTTCACCACCAAACGAGAACTTGGTGATTTCGTCTCACAACCGTCCATGGTGGGAACGTTACCAGCCCATCTCTTACAGACTGGTCACACGGTCTGGCAATGAAGAACAGTTCGCTAATATGGTGCAACGGTGTAACGATGCTGGAGTAAGGTAAGGAAATGATATATCACTATATTCATTTTTCTACTCCAGAAAGTATTAAAAATGTTTGATACTAAAAGTACTATTAATAATAACAAATAAAACATCTAAAAATTCAGTAAATTATAAATAATACAGTTGCATGAATTACAGTATTTGCTATTTCTTATACGTCCTCTTAAATTCCTAGGATCTACGTAGATGCAATCATCAACCATATGACTGGTACATGGAATGAAACCGTTGGTACTGGCGGTAGTACAGCTGACTTTGGTAACTGGCAATACCCTGGTGTGCCGTACAGTAGAAATGATTTTAACTTGCCAAATTGTGTTATATCTGGCAGTGATTATGGATGCTGCGCTGATAAAGTAAGTTTGTAATAAGATTATTAGGCAGAGGGAACCTAGTGTTAAGACAGTCCGTTCCCCACTTTCCACCGAGTTTTGGAGGCATTGTGTGTTGAGAGGCGGAACTCAACGCCACGCTTTGTCTCTTCAGCAGAGCGAAGAAATGAAAATATAAATGCTTCTTTCAGCCACTTAGTAACGGAAGAGAATCTTTATAATATATAGATTTAGAGTTTTTTGAGTTCCGTCCATCAAAAGGAAGAAAATATACCTTATAGGATCACTTGTCCGTCTATCAGTCTGTCAAGACTGTTGAACACAGGATCGCGTGGAGGTTACAAACTAAAATTCAGATCAAATAATCAGGCTCTCGTAACACAAAAAAGATGCTTCTAAGTAATCAAAAGATTCAAGCGTTTTTCTTTATTTTTTATGAAATTCCTTGCATAAACAAAACCTATTGGGTAGTTCCCGTGGACCTCTAGTTATAAAATCTGGTGCGAAGTAAGAACTTACAATAAAAATAGAGGAAAAAATCCGAAAAATGGAAATATGTATTTATTACTAATATATAAAAGGACTTGTGCTGACTGACTGAGGTAAGACGCACGCAGAGCCGGAACCGCTGATGGTAGAAACGTGAAATTTGGGCAGATGTTTATTTTCATATTCTGGACATCCACTAAGAAGGGAATTTGAAAAATTTTAACCATAAAGGGATGAAATTGGGGTTGAAAGTTTGTATGGAAAAAAATTTAAATCGGCACCGATTTTTATAAAATTTAAAATTCAGACTCTTAAAAACATTTCATTGAACACGTGTTTCATGGTTTTTTAGAATTCACCCCTTAAGGGTGCAAATAACTGGTTGAAAGTTTGTATGGAAAAATCTTTAAATCACCACCGATTTTTATAAAAAAAATTAATTCAGACTGTTAAAAATATTTTATTGAACACGTGTTTTGTGGTTTTTTTAAAATTCACCCCTAAATAAGCGGGCGAAGCCGCGCGCGCCCTCTAGTTACTAATAAAAACTATAACAAGCATTTAATTGCATGTACCATTTAATTTGTCACTAATACATAAATAACACCAATAACCAATTTCCATATTTGTCACACGTCAGATAAATCGTCGGCTTAAATTATAATCGCCGTGATAATCTAAATACCGTTTACAAATTTATTTGAAATGAAGGCACGTATGCTTATTTCTATTATGAATGTCACATTTCATACGAGCCTATAGATTTAAAACAAATTGGAGGTATTAACTTTCAAAATTGAAATGTTATTAAATTTTCTTTTTTGTAAGAAATATTCTTTCGCACAGACATTAAAGGATTCTGATTCAATTTTATTAGAAAAACGATTTAGTAATAATTGAAAAGTGGTTTGAATTTATTACACTTAGGCTTGCAATACGTTTGGAAACTTAAAAGCGTATTTCTTGGAAATCAGATTTTAATATTTTTATTTTAAATATCATCAAATTCTATAACGTAAACTTAATTTGTTGTCAAAAAGATTTAGTACACCAAATTAAAAATTACTTTCAACATAATTATTACTAGAGTGGGTCAATTTTTTATTATCTCTTAATTATAGTGATAATATTGTTATAGACATCGAAAAAATATGTCTGTTGAAAGAGTAGCATTTAATTTCATCAATCATCAAGTGTCAATAATCAAGTGTCTCATCGCGATTTTCTATTTCCCATATAAATTACAAAAGAAATTTTGATTTTCTGCATTTGAAATGGTATTGCGAATAAACGGATGGTGTTGGTATAAAGCCCGATATATATATATTCTTGTAGTAAATTAAAGGATCTACAAAAAAGTGTAATATGTATTTTTGCTAAATTAATTAATTTAAAAATTATAATAAGTTAATTTAAAAATTATTCAAAGTTATACTTAGTTGTAAAATAGTCAAAATAGTAAAAAATCACATAATAAAATAAAAAATACTTGCTTAATAAGTAAAGTGTAAACGAGACATTTTTTAATATTTCTAAAGGAATAATTAATTTAATTTTGTTTTATTCAGAGAAAAAAAAAGCCGTGGCCTACTTTAAAATACATAGAAATTTTCATATTTTTTAATAGTTTAGATAGGCTTAAATGGTCCTCTCTTAGATTCCAGCCTTTAAAATAACTTAATTATTTCCATATTCATCCCACGCCTAATATATACTTTTTCCCCATCTACCCATTCAGTAGCTCATCAAACATTTATTTTTAATTGTTTTAATATATTTAAATTTTTATTTAGTAATAAATAAATATTTTATTTGTTATTTAGGTGCGTAACTGCGAATTATCAGGCCTTAAGGACTTGAACCAAGGGACAGAATACGTACGTGAACAGATTGTAAACTACATGAATTATCTCATCGACCTGGGTGTAGCTGGATTCAGGTTAGAACTGCAGTTCTTTCTTATTAAGATAATAAAAGAAATAATAAAAGAAAATCAGATAAGAATTTAAAGAAGTTAGGCTTACAGCCTAACTTCTTTAAATTCTTATCTCAGCGCGACGGTTGTGTTTTCACTGACATACAATGTCTCGAAAATTGGACAGGAAGTAGGGAACAGAATGTCTTAACTCTAGGTTCCCTATGTCTACCAGAAAAAAATAAAAACACACAACCGTCACACTTGCGTCGCAGACGCAGACGCTTTGCCGCTGCGTCACGGCCTCTAAAGATATATAAAAGAATATTTATTCATTTGAACAAACATAAAACGTATTGTAAGAATGTTAGATATAGGTGCGAAATAATTAGTGTTGGGCGTTACTGTTATATTTTTATAATGCATTATTCATTATATTATATTTTTATAACTGTTATTTTAAACTGTTGTAATATATATTATATTATTTTCAACGTAAATATAATACAATGACAAAATGTACGAAGTTCAGACTAATATTTTTGTTATTAGTTATTTTAATGTAAGTAATATTTGGCCTTTCTGCCGTTGAGTTAAAGCTCATATTTGTGTGAGGTTATACGATGTGAAGTTCGCCATCATTATTTTATTTGACCTTGGCTGGACTCGATGTAGGCCGAACAACTACTAAATATTTCCCATCATTCCCGAACCGAGGCGTCACAAGCCATTTTATAGCAGATAATGAATATTTTGACTGTTATTTATAACAGTCAGTGTTGAAAATAAATAATGATTAGAACATTAGAAATTTATAATGAATTATATTATCTGTTATATGTTATAACGCCCAACTTTAGAAATAATGAGTTTACGGAGTAGGGTAACTGACATTTTTAAGGTCGTAAGGATTCAATGTGTCTTTTAAGAAAATAAATTATAGAGCATTATATTTTATTTCCTTTGAAATAGCTATAAGTAAACAGCGTTTGTGAAATTACAAGAAAACCATTGGAATATATTATTGACAAAATATTAAAATAGATACCAGTGTTTATATGTACATGTTGAAACAAGTATTTAGGCAGCTCCTCCATTTTTCACCCATAGCACATTGGCAGATGAAACCTAATGTTAAGACATAAATGCCTATTATTCTTATTAGAAAAAAGAGAATAGACAGAAAGAATTTGGTATTAGGACACTCCCTCATTTTCCAAAAATATTGACACCTTAACGTAAACAAAACATTATTTACAGAATCGACTCCGCAAAACACATGTGGCCTGGTGACCTTAGCGCTATCTACAATAGATTAATCAACTTGAACACCGATCACGGTTTCCCATCCAACGCTCGTCCCTACATTTACCAGGAAGTCATCGACTTGGGTGGCGAAGCTATCACCAAGGACGAATATACACCTCTAGCTGCTGTCACCGAATTCAGAGTTGGTTTGGAATTGAGTCGTGCCTTTTCTGGACAAAATCAAACTTAGGTAACAATATTCTTTCAAGCTATATATTTGATAGAAGTATAGATACTAATAAATTTATTCATTTGATAGTGTATATATTTTTTTAAAGTATATATACATATTTTAATTATTTAAATACATTAAATACTAGCGGTGCGCGCGCGGCTTCGCCCGCTTATTTGCACACTTAGGGGTGAATTCTAAAAAAAACCACGAAACACTAGTTCAATAAAATATTTTTAACAGTCTGAATTTAAATTTTTGTAAAATCGGTGGCGATTTAAAGATTTTTCCATATAAACTTTCAACCACTTATTTGAACCCTATGGGGTGAATTCTAAAAAACCATGAAACACGTGTGCAATTAAATATTTATAAGAGCCTGAATTTTAAATTTTATTAAAATCGGTGCTGATTTAAAAAAAATCCATACAAACTTTCAACCCCTATTTCATCCCTTAAAGGTAAAAATATTTCAAAATCCCTTCTTAGTGTATGTCCAGGTTTAGATTTTTTATTTCTCATAAGAATACAAAATTCACTTACATGAGACAATAACATATTACACTACAATAATAATTCGTTGGGTACATTACACTAAGTTAGTATATGCTTTATTGACAAATGAAATGTAAGGTAGATATTAGAAACATTTGTACGGAATAAGATCACGTAGAAGTGCCACTTAGTAATCTTAGTTATTAGCATGAAGATGTTTTATTTACTCGTTGGTTACATTATTTACGTTTTTATTTTTAATTTTTTGTTTTATGATTTTATTTTAGTATTTCTTAAGTTTATATAGTAATATTGTTGTTGCTTTTTTTTATCATTATTATATATATATATATATATATATATATATATATATATATATATATATATATATATATATATATATATATATATATATTTATGTGAGAAGTGTTATCATTATATTAAATAACATGTATAGGCATTATATTTTTCACGTTATTTTTAAGTAATCTTTTAAATTTAGACGTTGATTTTGATTCTTTAATATCCTTTGGTAGTTTGTTATATAAATAGGCACCTTCAAACATTATATTCTTTTTGCCGTAATTAGTTCGTGGGTTGTGAAGTTCGATGTCGTTTGCATTTCTTAGTCTGATTTTTTGTATACTTTGTTTTTTTGTAAATGTAATGTTTGTATGTATGTCTTTGCTTAATATTTCACGTACTAAAATACAGCTATTATACACATAGGTTTGATAAATATTTAAGAGCCCTGTTTCATTATATATTTTTTTAGTTGAAGTACGGAAATTATATTTGAATAGTACTTTTAATAATTTGTTTTGAGCTGTTTGTAAAAGGTCTAAATTGCTCTTTGCCGCTGAACCCCATATTTCAATCAAATAATCAATATGGGCTTAATAAGAGAATTATATGTGATCAGCATCAGAGCATCGTTCATTATAGTTTCTATATGACTTCCGTAATAAATAAGACTAGTATCATCAGCGTATAAAGATACATCGCCATATAAGTTTATGTTATGGATGCTGTTAATATATACAAGAAAAAGCAACGGTCCCAAGATTGACCCTTGTGGAACTCCATAGGTAATGTTTTGAGGGTTACTTTGTGTTTCTCTTATTTTTACTATCTGTGACCTGTTAGTGAGATAAGATTTCAAAACTTTAAAAGCACTTTCTTGGATTCCTATTTCATTTAGTTTTTTTTAAGAGTAATTCATGGCTCACAGTGTCGAATGCCTTCTTTAAATCAATCAAAACACACAGAGCCACCTGTTTCTTATCAATACATAATTTAATTTGTGTCACAATATCTATGGTTGCCGACAGAGTGTTACTTTTTGGCCGAAATCCATATTGTTTATTATAGAAGATATTTTGACTATTTAAAAAATATTCAAGACGTGTATAAATAATTTTTTCAAAAATTTTCGACATAACAGGGAGAACTGATATCGGTCGGTAGTTTCCCGGTTCCATTTTACTATCAGATTTATATATTGGCGTTACTCTAGCTACTTTAAGGCCATCTGAAAAAGATCCTTCTTCGAAGCGTTTATTTATACATACTGTAAGTTCATTTAAAATTAAATATTTTATGGATTTTACTGATTTGACGCTTATTTGATCACAACCGATGTCCAGATTATGTAATTTACGTAATCTGGACATCCACTAGATGTTTATTTAAAGATTTGTCCAAATTTCACGTTTCTACGCACAGTGGTTACGGCTGTGCGTGAGTCTTACCTCAGTTAGTCAGGTACATGTCCTTTTAAATATGTAGATTTGTTGCGACTGGTGTTCCAATACCGATTAAACAATGCAACTTAGCTTCGTAATTGAATAAGACTTGTAAGACAAGATTTATGTAAAACTAAGAATGGAATGAGACTTTTTTGTATATAAGCCTATGTTAATAGCTACATTAAAAAAATATCATAGATCCAGTAAGGTAACTATTACTATTAATGCTTTAAAAATAATGGAAACTGCTATGAAGACAGAAATTTCCAAATAAGTTTTTATATGCAGAAAGTAGTTTCTACAATAATATCGTTCACAAGAATACTCGGAAACCTAATCTATATATATAAAAGGACTTGTGCTGACTGACTGAGGTAAGACGCACGCAGAGCCGTAACCGCTGATAATAGAAACGTGAAATTTGGGCAGTTGTTTATTTTCATATTCTGGACATCCACTAAGAAGGGAATTTAAAAAATTTTAAACCTAAAGGGATGAAATAGGGGTTGAAAGTTTGTATGGAAAAAAAATTTAATCTGCACCGATTTTTATACAATTTGAAATCCAGACTCTTAAAAATATTTCATTGAACACGTGTTTCATGGTTTTTAAGAATTCACCCCCTAAGAGTTCAAATAAGGGGTTGAAAGTTTATATAGAAAAATCTTTAAATTGCCACCGATTTTTATAAAAAATTAAATTCAGACTGTTAAAAATGTTTTATTGAGTACGTGTTTCGTGGTTCTTTTAGAATTCACTCCTAATAAGCGGGCGAAGCCGCGCGCGCCCACTAGTAACTAAATAAACCTAATAAATACCTAAGTGTGGAATAACACTTTAAAAATGTTTAAAAACCTAATAAATCCTTTCAAGTATAAAACGTTCATAGACTTCGAAGAAATAGTATATTTTTCTACAAATTTTATTCTATAAAGTCAATTAACATCATTGGGCATATAAATATCTATTTGAACTAGAACCCCTTTATAGTAGCTTACTTTATTACATTACAATCTTTTTGGTAAAAAGATATAGTGCATATTGTCCTGACTTCATAAATACATTTTAAAAATCATCTTCATATTGTATTGAGAATACACCTACTACAACAACCTAGTGTTAAGACACTCCGTTCTCCACTATCCACGGCAGTGGCTATTCGAGGCATTGCTTGATGAGTAGCGAAACTCAACGCCGGGCTTTGGCCTTAGTGTCAGAGCGAAGAAAAGAAAATATAAATAAATAATAATTAATTCCTCCGAATTGGGATCAAACCACAACCGTCGCGTTACAGTTATATCCTTGTGCCCCTGTTCCACGTTAGCCTAATAAAGTAATTGTAAATCTTTCTAAATATTTGCATGTACGAAATAAACATACTTTTGCATTGTTTACCTCAATTAAATTACACAATATGGTAAAAAAATAAATAATATATTTTTTTCGTTTCACCAAAGATGGCTAGTAAACTGGGGCCCGAAATGGGGTCTTCTAGCGTCAGACGATGCTTTAATCTTCATTGACAACCACGACAACCAACGAGGCCACGGCGCTGGTGGTAACATATTGACGTACAAACGCTCTAAGCAGTACAAAGGAGCTATCGCGTTCATGTTGGCTCATCCATATGGTATACCTCAGTTGATGAGCAGCTTCGACTTCAATGATACTGAAGCTGGACCTCCTATGGATAGTAGTGGCAATATTATATCTCCTTCTATTAACTCTGTAAGTATATCAAAATATATGTCAGATACGTTTCTTAGTTTGATTTTATTTATACTGTACCTTTATGTATCCCAAATTTAGCAAGGTAGGCAAAGGGAACTGGTGTTACGGCACTTCGTTATCTACTTTTCGTCCAATTTTCGAGACAGCGTGTTGGAACTCAACGCCGCCTGGTTACCAGAAAGATGAAATTAAAATAGTTAATTCATACTGGCCGGCCCCACATCGATACCTATCAAGATATTATATTGATTTATGCATTTATACGACTGGTCTCAATCAAAATAATTATTCCAACTTTACTAAATAGATTGAATAATATAAGACGTTCTAAAAATTATGATGTAAATTATTTTAGTTTTACATTTCTTTACATAAGGAGCATACACTAGTCAGTGAAGTTACTTCGTTCAGCACCTGATCCACTTTCTCGAATTGATTTAATTTAAATCAAATATTTTCAAGTTAAGGCCAGTGGCGTGGCGCAGCGGCACGAGGTGCGACTGTAAAACCGACTGGTTGTGGATTCGAACCCCACTCGAGGAGATTAAATATTTACTTAAATTCATATTTCCATTTCTTCGCTCTGGTGTCGAGGTTAAGCGCGGCGTTGAGTTCTGCCACTCAACACACAATGCCTCCAGAATTCGGCAGAAAGTGGGGAACGGAGTGTCTTAACCCTAGGTTCCCTCTGCCTACCCTGCTGTGTGCGGGATACAGCGTGAAGCTAATTTGATTTTTTGAAACAATTATGTAGGAGTATGCTGCTGAAGACAGCACATTTAGGTTAAAATAAATGATTGTAAATACAAAAACACATTAATCTAACAGTAATTGGAAAAAGTCAAGATTTTTAAATTTACATATTTAAGTATATATAGTACATTGCGTAATTATAAATCTCATCTAAATTTATTATATGAAAAACATTAATTCGGTATTTTATATGTATTTTATTCTTAATTCGTACCGATCTTTATTTGTATTGAATCTTGTTATAAGTAGCATCTTTATAATAATAATGAAATAGCTTCACATTGTATCCCGTACATAGCAGGGAAGGCAGAGGGGACTTAGTCCAGAACACTATCGTTCCCCATTTTTCGACGAATTCTGAAGGCATTGCGTGTTGAGTGGCAGAAATCAACGCAGTACTTTGCCGGAATGGAGTGTTCGGGTACTAGAATTTCCTGCTGACGTTTAAAGTTGCGTTTCCGCTGACCATAATCATGAAATTGGTACGGAACCTTCGGTGGGACAGAACGGTAAAGTGCGAGTTGGTCTATTAATGTAGTACTAATTAAATTATTTATGTTAGTTGCCTCGTGCACTCGGATACTTGATTGATTAAGGCCAGTCATGGCGCAAAAGCATAAAGTGGGACAGAAAACACGACTGGTTGTGGGTTTGATACTCACTCGAGGAAACGAAATATTTTAAAATTAAAATTAAATTAGCTTCACGCTGTATCCTGCATACAGCAGGGTAGGCAGAGGGAACCTAGTGTTAAGACACTCCGTTCCCCACTTTCTGCCGAGGTATGGAGGCATTGCGTGTTGAGTGGCAGAACTCAACGCCGCGCTTAACCTCGACACCAGAGCGAAGAAATGGAAATATAAATTTAAGTAAATATTTCATCTCCTCGAGTGGGGATCGAACTCACAACCAGTCGGTTTTGCAGTCACACCTCGTGCCGCTGCGCCACGACCGGCCTCTAAATACGAAATATTTATTTAAATTTATATTTCCATTTCTTCGCTTTGGTGTCGAGGCACAGCGCAGCAAGAATGTCTTAGCCCTAAGTTCCCTCTGCCTACCCTGCTGTGTGCGGAATACACCATGAAGCTGTTTTTTTTTTTAAAATACCGCTAGTGGGAATCGAACCTACAACCTGTCGAACTTACAGTCGCATGCTTGCGCCTAAGGGCCACGAATGGCTTCTATAAATGATTTAAATATTTCATTAAAATAAATTAAAATATAATTTTACTTCGCAGGACAACACCTGCGGGAACGGCTGGATATGCGAACACAGGTGGCGACAGATCTACTCGATGGTAGCCTTCCGTAATGTCGCTGGTACCACCGGCGTCAACGATTGGTGGGATAATGGTAGCAATCAGATTGCCTTCTGTCGTGGCGACCAAGGTTTTGTTGCTTTTAATAATGACAATGGGAACTTGAACCAGAATTTAAAGGTAAAGTTGAACTTCTTTTTGTTTATACATTTCTTTCCTTACGTGTCGCCTACTTTTCGAGACTTAATGAGTGTTGTGTTGCGTAACTCAACGCTGCGCTTTGTCTTGTTAACAGAGCGTGGAAATGAAAATAATTTTCTTCTTTTCTATATTTAATTGTATATATTTTATATACTAAATAATTAGACCATAATGGCGTCACCTAGTTAACACTAGGTTCCCTGTTTGTTGTTAATAAGATATTAATAAATAATAATTTATTCCCCGAGTAGGGATCGAACCCACAACCGTCGCGTTACGGTCATACTTTTGTGCCCCTGCGACTGCGACATGATGTCATCAATAGCAATATTTATATTAAATATTATAGTAATATTTACTATTTAACTACACTATGTTAATCGCCACATACTTTTAGACCTGTCTACCAGCTGGTAGATACTGTGACGTCATATCCGGTGAAAAGAGTGACGACGGATGTACAGGAAAAACTATAACAGTCGGGTCTGACGGCCGCGCCAACATTAATATCGGCTCTAACGATTATGACATGGTCCTTGCTATACACAGTGGACATGAGGTAGGGTAGTCTAATTTAGATTGACTCCATTATTTTTATCTCAACCTATTTTAAATTTTAATGAGATGAGAAATAATTAAGAAATATGTTAGTCGGTTTTATAATTAACGTTGTATCTCGCATATAGTAGTGTAGGCAGGGGGAACCTAGTGTTAAGATACTCTTTTTTTTTAAGTATTGGTCACATCCTATCCATTTTTGTTTGTGACTTCGAACGCCTTAGGCTTGTCTTGGAGAAATCACTATTTCAGTGACAAGGCCGCCTAGTACTTTTTAATTCTTATACTTTTATTATTAATTTTTTATATTTACTTTTTTTTATGTAAATATTTTTTTAGTATATAAAGAGTTTCATTATACATTTACCAAGCTTTATTAAAAAAGAAAATATGTATATAAATTAAATATTTTTAAAAATGAGATGAGGTCCCATTCCCATTACCTACATAAAAAAAACATAATTGATATATTATTTAATAAAACACATGCTTTTATTTGTTTCAGTCACGACTATAAAAGACAGCTGTAGAAAAAACGTCAACACTGAAAAATCATCAACCCAACAACTTGAAGATTGTTAACACGGAAAAATACTATAAATATATTTTTGTAATTGAATCATAGAACCCATATAATTTTATTTTTAATGTCTCCCGTATTTTTTAATAGCAGGGTAAAGTGGCGGATCTCAACGCTGCACTGTGCCGTGTAACCGAGTGAATAAATAAATAAATAAAAATAAAAATACTTTATTTGTTCAACAGATTTTACATACAAATAATTGTTACAGAGACCTCCTTTTAAGCAAGTAATGCCTGTATTAGGAGATCCCGCTCTTCCAATACAATATCTTAGATATCTGTTTTAATATTCATCACTATAAACATTTTACAATTAAAATCAGTTATTTTTTTTAAACATACGTTTGGTTGAACGTGTATGTTTGTATGTGTACATGTGTGTGTATGTATGAGTGTGTGTATGTGTATGTGTGTGTGAGTGTGTGTGGGTGTGTTTGTGTGTGTATGTATTGTTTTGTTGGTGCTTGTATGTCATTGCACGTGGCGTAGGAAAGTTTCAGTGTCATGATAAGTAAGTGACTTAATCCAGTCCGTGAGGATTTTTTTGCAATCGCGTTTATTTTTAGGGTAGATGTAAATGTGTTTATTTATCTCATTATATAATTGGGCAGAACGTTTGAGGAGCTGCATGGAGGCAAATCTAGTTTTAGTTGACGGAATTTTAATTATATTGTATTTTCTTCTTTTTTCTTCTCTAACATTGTCATAATAAACGGAGTTATGAGTTTTTAATATAATTTGAATTATGTATATTTTCCTAACAGACAGCAATGAACTGTGTTTATATAATTGTTCAGTGGGGAAACTCAGTTTTTTGAAGTACATACACTTAATTAAAGCTCGTTGTGCCCTTTCTAATTCAAGAAACTTTGACTTCTTAGTACCGCCCCAAACAGTGATACAATAAGACAGCACCGACTGTACAATTGATAGATATACTTCGTTTAGAGGGTTTCTGGGGTGAGCTGACTAAGAAGCGATGGTTTTGGGAATTACGTGTCGTAATGTTCTAAAAATCCAGCTTAGTTTCCTTATCCTGTTTGCAACATGATCAATTTGAAGATGCCAGGATAGTTTCTGGTCTATAATAACACCTAAATATTTAGTAGACGGTACGGTACCTTATTAATGGTAAGGCAATTGCAATTTAAATTCCCTTCATCACCACAAAGATGTAATTTAACATTAAAATCATTTGCTGGTTGGGTACGATTACTAATACTGAAACATATAAAATTTGTTTTAGTAATATTTAGGGTTAAAAGATTTCCATTTAACCATAAAGCTAATTTTGCTAAGCCTTGTTCAGCAGTAAGTTGAACGTCAGGCCAAGTGTTTCCAGCAAAAACAACAGCTGTATCATCAGCGTACGAAAAAACTTTTGCATTTCTGAGCTGCATATTACAGAGCTGATTTACGTAGATAAGAAAAAGCGTAGGTCCCAAAACGGAACCTTGAGGAACACCATACGAAACATCTACATCATCACTAACATATTGATTTAGCTTTACTCGTTGTTTCCTATTTGAAAGATAACTTTTTAGCAATAAGAGTGGTTTTCCACGAACTCCGATGTGCTCCAATTTGTTTACGAGCAGTGGAACGGACACGGTGTCAAAAGCTTTTTTTATATCCAAAAAAACAGTTAGACATTTCTCACCCCTGTCCAGGTGTTCCGTAACTAGCTTAGTTAGTGCACTAACTGCATCCTCAGTGGAAATACCATGGCGAAAACCATATTGAGATTCTGAGAGTATATGGAAATGTTCTAAATATTCTAATAATCTTTTATTGATGAGTTTCTCAATTATTTTAGATATCGACGGTAAGACAGAAATAGGTCTATAATTACTAATTTCATCTTTATCCCCACCCTTGAATACAGGTGTTATGATAGCTCGCTTGAGCAGAGTAGGAAAAACTCCCCTACTGAAGCAGAGATTAGCAAGATGAGTAATTACAGGAACAATATCCGTGCATGTATGCTTAAGCAATAATGTTGGGATATTATCCCAACCCGGGGCGCTTTGAGTTTTAAGACTCATTAGAACACTTTTCACTTCGTTTTCGTCTGTTTGCATCATAACAAAAGAATTGATTTGCGACCGTAGATTAAGGTCGTCGCAAGAAACATTGAGAGGACGCTGTAGTTTTTGGGCAAGCTCTTTTCCAATATTTGCAAAATAGTCATTAATGTAGTTTACTGAAGGTAGAGGAGAGGATTTCATAGAAAGTAATTCGACATTGGGATTGTTAGGTTGATTAGTATAGGTTATATTTTTAATATTTTTCCACAGCATTTTATTGTTTGCAATATTTTTAGTAATTAATTCCCTTTCATATTTTCTTTTCATTTTTTTGATTAAATTATTGCAGTGATTTCTGTACCTCAAATATGTTATTTTTATTATATCATTGTGTGGATCATTTTTATATTTTTTTTGTAATTTATTTCGATTTTTTATGCAACGTAAAAGGCCTTCTGTGATCCAAGGTTTTATTATGTGTTTACTATTTGGAATTTTCAGAATGATTGTGTTTCTATTTATTGATTCAATAAATTTATATATTAGGAGGTCAGTAAGTACTTCCGGATCGTTGCAGTAAAGTAAGTCAGCTATATTATTTTCTAAGAGGTACTTATACGCCTCGTCAAAGTCAACAAAAGATCTGGTTTTATTAATTATATATCTTTTTTTTGTTTTCCTTAGGGATAAAAGGGTTGTATAATGATCCGTTATACTGGTATGTAAAATGGCGATATATGCCGATATACTTTGGGTATTCATTTTTATCATAAAGTGGTCTAAGCAATTTTCGTCTCTAGTCGGCAGGGTATGTCCTGGCAATATACCATACTGTGCTAACATGTTAAGATAATTCGTTCTTTTGGCAAGCTCATAGGGTTAATATTTATGTCACCGGCTATAATAATATTTTTTTGAGACTTTAGGGAATCTAAGTGAATGCTAAGGGAATTTATAAAGTTATCGGTATTAACGTTTGAAGGAGATCGGTAAATACATAAGACTGTGTAATTTAATATATTAAGTTGTAGACAGGAAGCCTGTAATAGTTTAATTTCTCTAACAGAGTGTTTGAATTTTCTTTTAACATAAACAGTAACACCATCATTTTGGTTCAAGTGATGTGTTGTAGCGTAAGAGTGATAATCATCGAGCTGCGGAATAGGCTTATCAGGACTTAGCCTACATTCTGTCAAGATTATGACGTCTGTCTCAAATTTAAAATCAGACAGTGAGACTATAAAATTATCAAAATTACATAATATTGTAAAGAAATCAAACACCTCGAGGCTTTTACAGAACTTATATTTCTTCCAGAGTTAAATACTGTTAAGCTTGTACAATATCTATCTTAAATTCTAATACAATATATCATTCTAGAGATTCTCTTTATTCTTCCGCTCCATGTCTAAATGTATATCTAATTGTTATAAAATATTATTATATAGTTATTATAATTTTCCGACTACATAAAGCGTCATTTCTATCAATGTTCCCTGGTGACAGTTCCATATTATTCTATTTAAAAATATCTTTTTATTCAACAAAGAGGTTGATTCACATTTTTATTATAAATTATTGCGAATATTAAAACTAATTAATATAAAATCATTACATTCGGCCATCCTACTTCGTGCAATCTCCTGATGCACGACTACTCACAAAAACAGTAAATATCAACATTTTTTATAAATTCATTACATTCGGTCGATTATAAATAAAACTTATTTTTATATAGCAGCTGCCTAATTGATTTTCAACAAATTTACTTATTAAACTATCGCGTCTTATGGAGCTACTACAATCATGTTATCAAACGACATGTGCATTAAATACAAGATTTATCATGTTACTTTACAAAAAAATTTTATTTTTGTGACCAGAAGACTTTTGAATTCTCTCAGTGGTTTACCTATACATACATATAACGAAATTGTAACTTATCGGTACGTGGAAGAAATACGGGATAATCTATTATTGGGGCACTATCAATAAACCAAAACGATTTATTAAAATGTCTGTCGGTTTTGTTTTTGTCGGCAAACAAAGAAATATGTAGTGTAAATTTCAGTTTTGCATAAAATAATATTAAATCATACACACATAAATATAAATATGTTCTGATGTCAACTAGCTACATGCTTGTTTATCTATATGTATATTGCCTATATACAATTTAAAGTTTATAAGTTCTTGCTATCACCTATCAGTTTTGCTTTTGTAACTTTTCTTTTCGTATTATTGTTAACTTTTTCCTTCCTTCAGTGTATAAAATTTTGCTCTTTTTTGTTTCGTGTGTTAAGTTTTCCGTTAATGATCAATTTTAATTTCACTCTAAATTATATAAAAATAAATATATGAAATAATAAGAATAGCGTATTAATACTTGAAACTCCTATAATGGTAGCCGCTATAATTACAAATATCCTACATAATAATAATAATACTTTTCTGTACAAAACAAAATAAAGAGAAAGTAAAAAAAATACATCACATAAGAAAATGTACAGCAGGCTGCCTTATCGTCATAAGCGATCTCTGCCAGGCAACCTTAGGGTGTAGGAGAATGTAAAATCGGTAGGCGTGTATGTGCTTTATATACTTATACATACTTACATATATACATATATACACACATATACCTACTAATATTGTATAGTATGTAATAATTTATTATGTTAAAATATAATTTCTAATATCTAGACTTATTATTATTGAGCATATATATACATATTTAAAACAATATTTATAAGATGATAAGGAGTTTTTACAACAATTATAAAGCAAAACATAGTAAATATTTTTTTTTATCTTATGTAAAACATTAACGTCTTAAATGTCTCATGAAAAACGCAATAACCATTATACAAAGATTTCTAAATTTTAAATTCCTGCAATATGAGCGTGCTGATTTTGATTTAGTAATACAATGTGAACACATTACCTTAACTTAACACAGAAATCTCTAACCATAGTTGAAATATTCGAAACGATCATCTTTGAACTATATATATTAAGTGACTTAAAACACCAGATATTCTTGGGATTATAAAGTTTACTCGGCAAAGAACCGATTCTGAGTAACCGAATTTGATCACAGTAGGTTTTACCTCAATTTTTACAAGTGAAAACATACTGAATTTAGATAAAAATATCAAAGGTGAGCAATTTTAAAGAGTAAAAGTAATTTTAAAAATTATGATTTATAACAAAAAAAAAAATAAAGCATTTTTCATATAATTTTTAACGTAAACAATGCTGCAAAAACCTTTAGGTATCTTCCCCCATATGCGATCACCGCACTTCACCACCCTTCTGAAGGATTTTCTTGATTACTTTTGAATATACTAACTATACTTTCATAAATAAATTTATAAATCTTTATTGTCCGTTTACGCTTAATGAACAGAATTGGTTTATGAATAAAAAGTTTATGTAATATTGACATATTAAACATGTTTGTACGACAAAACTATAGCAAAATAACTTTTATTGAATTGGCTAAAAATTTAATTTTCAATTATTATTATCATTTTTATTGTAGTCTTTAAATCTACGTTAACAATGCGGTCCCAGTTCGGTGATCGGTATTCCGTTGTGAACGAAAATACACTACATAATGACTACCATCTTGTTTTATGGGATACAGAATCGCGTTAAGGTAAAATAACTACATACGTAGCAAAGTATTACTATTATAAACTGTAACAACCAGTAAACAAATTGAATTGCAATCATTTACGAGCTAACGATTGCTAAAATTTCGAGTTCGTAAGAGAGTAAACATCTATACCCTGGACAAATCTGGCTAGACTAAGACAAAGGTAAACAACAGGTTTAAAACACGGAAAGCCATATTTAAAAGCATTAAAATCTCCTCTACACCTAGAACACTAGCAAGTGACGTCTCTTATTTGGTTATCTGATGAATTTTCAAAAGGTAAATGATCGTGAACCAACCCCTGGACAGAGGTCCAGAAGAGGTGAAGCTAAGAAGTTTACTAGTATTAGCTTACAAAGTGATTAAATTAATTTGCTTAAGTATGCATAATGCAGATATTGACATTAAAGCACTCGCTCTATGCACATTTCAATTCGCTATCATTAAAGAAAATGTCAGAATATACGTATAGATACATATGGTACTAAATTGCAGTAAAAATCGTATATGGATTTAGTTTCCTTGTGCTGTGCTTTTTTTTTTTGTCGTTTAATATATTTGTTGCTACAATAATTAAATTACATAATGCTGATCCTAATCCTGACCTGATCCTGACTCGATTGAGACTACGTTCTACTTTCAATGCATGATATAGGAGCTAAGATAAATCAATAAATCTTCTGGTTTTTACTATTTCTTAAAAGCTTATCGAATATCCTAATACAAACAATCAATAGCATAGCATAACAGAAATATTCGCGTATTTTTTAATATTGCATAGCTTCATTTATTTAAGAATCCGACCATAATTTTACTCAGATTTTTTTTCTTAATTTTAGTTGCCGATTCGAAATATTTTCACTCAAAACTCATTATAATCAAAAGAGCAAAATTTATAGTCTGTTTCTAGTCCCAATTATATATTTCAGCACATTTATTTGCTTATCTAAGTCAATTTTCTACAATTTAAAATTTAGGTGTTGATCGTGTCAAACTGCAGAATTACATTTAAACATAATCTAATATTTCTTTATATTATTATTAACTAAAATATGACTAATCTCTATCTTTTATACACAAATTTATAAATCTGAACATTGCCTTTGTATACCAGTAAGAAGTTCTTTATTCAACAACTCTTTATTTCATCGACGCGCTTTATCACATCAGACGAACTACTCATCAGAAGATGTAGACGAATCTTACGGCCGCGAAGATCTCTTCTAATGTTTTGTATTTTCAATAAATTGCCCTTTTCGTTTCTCATTGCCCTCATTCCACTGGGTGGTTCCTCTGGGGTGTCAGCAGTCTCAGCGTCCGACTCCATATCCCTCAAATTAATGCAATAAATTTCATTAAAAACTAATAATCTCAGTAAATTGATTGATATATTTGAATTGTCAATTCAAAAGCATTCTCTTTTAAATATCATTCTAAAATCATTCAAAATGAATCATCAAAATGTCAATAAATAAATCAAAAGTAAAACAGGAAAAAAAAAAAAATACTAAAATAACCAATATAAATAACCAAAAATATTAATTTAATTTCAAATCACCTCTACTATACTAGTGTATAGTGACCTGACGTAACCCGCGGTCACCACCGACCAGCGAGCAAGCAGACTCACTAACTCAAAATACATATCACTACTTTTTTTATTTCATCTATGGTACGCTAACCACTTCATGTACGGCCCGCTCACCGTATCATCCATGGTATCATCTACTCTAACCACTTCATGTGACGGCCCGCTCACCGCATCATCCATGGTATCATCTACTCTAACCACTTCATGTGACGGCCCGCTCACCGCATCATCCATGGTATCACTACTCTAACCACTTCATGTGACGGCCCGCTCACCGCATCATCCATGGTATCATCTACTCTAACCACTTCATGTGACGGCCCGCTCACCGCATCATCCATGGTATCTACTCTAACCACTTCATGTGACGGCCCGCTCACCGCATCATCCATGGTATCATCTACTCTAACCACTTCATGTGACGGCCCGCTCACCGCATCATCCATGGTATCTACTCTAACCACTTCATGTGACGGCCCGCTCACCGCATCATCCATGGTATCATCTACTCTAACCACTTCATGTGACGGCCCGCTCACCGCATCATCCATGGTATCATCTACTCTAACCACTTCATGTGACGGCCCGCTCACCGCATCATCCATGGTATCATCTACTCTAACCACTTCATGTGACGGCCCGCTCACCGCATCATCCATGGTATCACTACTCTAACCACTTCATGTGACGGCCCGCTCACCGCATCATCCATGGTATCATCTACTCTAACCACTTCATGTACGGCCCGCTCACCGTATCATCCATGGTATCATCTATGGTACGCTAACCACTTATCAATCTTCATACTATTCTAATAAGATATACAATGAAAATTCTAAAGTGACTAAATTTACAATCAAAAGCTATACATACTAAAGCTAGCAGTGTAAAGTTTGGGTTGCATGTTTTTTTTTTTTTTTACGTACCTCACTATAGGGCGCATCCCGCTTCTGAGATGTAAAGAAATCAAACACCTCGAGGCTTTTACAGAACTTATATTTCTTCCAGAGTTAAATACTGTTAAGCTTGTACAATATCTATCTTAAATTCTAATACAATATATCATTCTAGAGATTCTCTTTATTCTTCCGCTCCATGTCTAAATGTATATCTAATTGTTATAAAATATTATTATATAGTTATTATAATTTTCCGACTACATAAAGCGTCATTTCTATCAATGTTCCCTGGTGACAGTTCCATATTATTCTATTTAAAAATATCTTTTTATTCAACAAAGAGGTTGATTCACATTTTTATTATAAATTATTGCGAATATTAAAACTAATTAATATAAAATCATTACAATATACTCCTAATATTTTGAGAAATAATAGTAAAGTCATCTTTTTTTATATTTAAACGCTTCGATAGTTCCGTACAATTGCATTCTATTGCCTGCGCTATTTCAATTTTATCAATATCTTTAAGAGTATGTAATGAATCATCCATTACTTGAAAGTTTAATTTGAAACGTACTACTTAATAATGCAGCTTTAAAATTATACTTCGTTATGTTAGACATGAAATTTAAAGCTCGGAAAAAATTGTGGTTTATTATATATATATATAAGAGATATTTCGATTTTTTACATGACAGTAGGGTATTATTGAACGAGTATGTGAATAATGAGTATATAAGTAGAGGTAACAGGTAAGCACGGAGTGGGTGTGTATAAAAAGGTGATAAGAATGATTTTTGTATGTGTAGTAATCTAAGGAATTATTTATGCCTAAGCTATAACAATTTAAATATTTAATTTCGGCGTTATGTACAAAGAAGTAATTTAGTGCAACATAGAGACTATGGTTAGATATAACTAAAATTATACAATAAAAAAATAATATCAGCAAAGTATCATTAAAACTAGAGAAAAGCGAAGATATTTCGGCAAGGAAAAACAATAACATTTTTACCGTACAAGTAAACTTATACATATATATTATGCACGTTGAATCTAGTCATTTACTCATCTTCAGTTGTTGAATCTGCTGCTCATTTCTAATTGTTATTGTCGGCGAACTTTCATCCTTCTTAACAAGAACCCTACCATAGGCAGTCCAACAGAATTTATAACACCCAGATTTGGTTAAGTCACGAGCAAGAAAGAAAAGTCGAGATCCCTTCGAGGTTAAATGCTCCGAGAGGAAAATGGGTGTATTCTCCTGCGATTTAAAACCGAGATTTTTACAGCATAATTTAGTTTTGTGTTTAACATTAAATGTCTTACCCATTTTCAGAAAATCGGTCTTAATTAACGTCGAACTAGTTTCCACTATTATTGGCGTATTTAATTTTTCATTGTGTTTCCCGCGAACTCTATATATATCTTTTATATCATGCTTGGAGATCGTGCAGTTTATATCCTTAGAGAGACATAAGACCATATCTATCAGGTCTTCTTTAGACTCATTCACTCTTCGAGTAACATTTTTTAAAACAAAATTGGGCTTCTGAGTGCCGATTTGAATTGTTTCGATCTTATCTTCATGTAATTTAATGTAATTACTATCCTGCTTGACCTGGTCCTCCAAAAGACCTACTTTTATTTTAAGGTCATCGTTTTGCGCAGTGAGAAAGGCAATGGAACTCTCTATATTAATATTAGATTGCTGAATTTCCTTTAAAGTGGCAGTCATGCTTTGTATCTCTCTTTCTTGTTTTAGAGAAAAGAGACTAAACATTCTCCTTATCTCCTCCTTGAACTCTTCAAGTTGTTTAACAATTGTCGCTGGAATACATAGCTAGGGGGGGTATTCATCTCCACCTTGTCTAAGTCCGTGTCCGACAAAGATTTATTCATTTGCGGTTCCATTTGTACTAGGCTATCAGCAACGTAAGGATATGTATTATGTACGAACCAACAACGACGTAAGCTCACACGGTGTTAGAAGTGTGGCTAATGCGGAAGTGAAAGGCTGATGATGCACAAGAAGGGGCGGAGTCGACAGTCTGCTACGATGAGCAAAAGTACCAGGCGCGCATCAACCGCAGAGCTTCGTATTGCAGCTATGCAGACACTTTCTTGAAGTTATGCACTCCTATTTTTTTGTTACTGATTTAAATTGCCAAATTATTTTATTTTATTAAAAATCAAAACAATAACAGAACTGAGTACACGTTAACACCTTTCGGCGGTCCGGGGGAAGAGAGGAAACTATAAAAATATTATTAAATAATAATTTAAATATATATATTTACTAGCGGACCCGGACGCGGCTTCGCCCGCTTGAACTATACGAATGCTTATTAGATATATTTATGAAATTATTTTTGAAAATATCTAATTTGAATGAAAAAAATTATAAGTAAACGTAATCATATTAAAATATTTATAAAAAAAAATAAACAAAACCAGCTACATTATTAATATCATCAAAGTAAAATAAATATTTAAAAGAATTAAAATTAAATGTGTTGTGCTGTTTTCTGCAAGTGCATGTGGTTATTTACATAATACTTAAATACAATAAAAAATATTATATTTTTTGTCTCTGTCTGTCTTTCTATTTCCCCGAGCTGTCCAGAATAACTGAACTGATGTTTATTGGACTTTCAGTGATCGATTTTACTGATTTAACCGGGAAAAATCTTTTTACACGTTTTCCTTGCGCGCGTACATAAATACTATATGAAATACCTAACTAAAGTCCTTTCTACATTAAATATGATAAGTTTTGCGAGCAATATCAAATAAAATCCCAAAAAACTAAAACCATATTTTATTAAGTGTATAACAACGCAATAGATAACCATCCAAGATGAAATAACCAACAATTCTTTCCTTAAATAATAAGTACTTAAATAATATTATGCCGCTGCCGCACAGGGCCGCAACTTACACCACACCAAGAAATTTATGAAAATCTAACTAAACTACTACTCGAATAAGCGAAGAACCAAAGAAAAGTATAAATTAACTATAATTACATAAAAAATAACAGTAGTTCGAAAATGTATGAAAATTTACAAAACTGTCAAAGTCATCTGCCCGTTCGCGTCGGTCATACTATGCCGCTCGTAGGCTAGGTCGTTTCGAATCAGTGACATCTCCTTAATTATTTATTAGAATGTTATACAATAAACTATAATTTCAATCTAGATGAAATGTTAAAAGTGACTATTATATTCATTTTCATAAGGATCAATATCAAATTATAGAAAATACATACAACAAAAACCCGATAAATATAAAGTAAATTAATTAAATTGATTACTTTTGCTTAACCTTCAGAGATAACCATGGTATATGTATAGCGGACTTTTTTAAACATTAAAGAACAATATTTTTGTAAAACATTGTTTTTATGTATCTCATAAGGTTGAGTCGGCGCCCGCTATGTATGCGTTAAGCTCATTTTGGGTGACGTTTTCTTCTAACAAACAAACTTTACAAACCGTTGCTTAGCAACGGTCGGTTGTTATTAACATGGCGGAATAAATTGCCTGTCAAACTAAAAAGTATTTTAATATATTAGTATATATCGACAATATTACAAATATGAGAAAAAAAAGTAACCTATGTTCATCCGAAGACCCTTAAGTATCTCTTTATGAGTGTTTTATCACAATTGGATTAGCGGTTTGGCCCTGATTGCGTAACAGACAGACAGACAGACAGACAGACAGACAGACAGACAGACAGAGTTACTTTCGAATTTATAATATAGGTATGGATTTATAATTGGTAATAGTGTGATTATTTAAGTAAATTGATCTCACAAATCAGTGGCTGCTTACAAAGTTAAATTGTGTTGTTGAAGTAAGTTCTGGACTTAGCAGATTGTCTGACTGTTGGATCGAAATTTGACACTGTTTAGTAATGCTTTAACACAAAAGTTGGCGAACAAACTCCAAACTAAACATAATATTATTAGAAATTCTTTTCAGCTAAGACTGAAATTAACTAAATATTATATTTCATTACAAATTCTTTGCGAAGAAAGTTGGAAGTTTCTTTCATAAGAAAAAAGTTGAAAGTCGCGGTCATATTCGATTTATATTAAGGTTATAGTTATAAATGTATAATTTAGGTAGGCATGAGAAAATATTGTTGCCGTTTTTTTTCTATATCATAATTTATAATTTTCATACATTTCATCATTTACGTGATACAAAAAATAATATATTGTACAGTTTATGTATAATTTATAATTTTACTATAAATTATACCTAAACAGTTAAGTTAAAATATCCTCATGGCGCAGAGGCTCAAGCGTGTGCTTGTAATCCCGGCGGTTGCGAGTTTGATTCGCGATCGGATAAATGAAATATTTAATATTTTTATTTCTTTGCTTTGGTAATGGGACAAAGCCGTCTTTAAGTTCTGCCATACAATACAGTATTGTATTGTATCGAGAATTCGGCGGAAAGCGGAAAATAAAAAGTAAATAATATTAAGGCAAAGGTACACTACAGTGTATAGCTCGATAAGCATGATATATTATAGCCGAAAGCAGTTAGCTCTTACGTTGGTAACATGAGATTTGTCTCTTAAGGGTTCACGTCCCGACCCCTAATCTATAACGGCCGGGTCCAAGTTAACAAGCCCTGATTAACCCCTATCTTTGAAGACGCCATTGTCGTTTTAGTATAGGTACTTCTATTAGTAAATATACAAGTTATTTACCTAGTTTCTCCTAATTTTATTAAATTTTGGGTCAATTTCATATTAAATAATCATTTGCGATAAAGTCAAATTCAAATTCAAATAGTTTTATTCAAAATAAGAAGTTACATGTTTAATTTTTTGAACGTCAAATAATTTACTACCAGTTCACTAAAGTTAATGCCTCATCTGAGAAGAACCGGTACTCAAGAACCGGTAAGAAACTCAGACATATAGGTAACTACAACAGTTTTTTTATGCTACCCCTAGGCTTTTAATAAAGGCTTTTCAATTAATTTGGAAGGAAATAAGATAATGGTAGTATCGCTTCCAATACTATTCGACGGATTGCCTAATAATTAGGAAATCGTTACGTTTATTTAAATTTCGTCATGTAGCGTGGAATGTATAGGGTTTTTGTACATATATTATTAATAGTTTATTTTTTAATAAAGAAAACGTTCCAGAATAAAATAAAAGTCATTATCATTTTTTCATTTTGTCACAATATTTTATCATATCTTTTAGTGAATTTAAAAAATTCAATTCTTCGAATAGTAAACATAATAAATCACACTGAACTATGACTAAACTAATGTATTAAAAACTGTATTTGTATTCGTTTGCGACTTAAAAGGTTTTAAACTAAAACGTCCGTTACGCGTCATATTAGCGAGTAGCGAGTGTGGCATCTAAAATTCAGTTTACTTCTTCTGTTTTTAACTTCTTTCTAAAAAGAATAAAATATATGTACCTATAGAATCTTTTCTAAGGCGGTGCTTTGATAAAATTTATTTTCTTTTCGAGATTTTTCGGATATGAGTCATTCTGTGTAGCATTAAATTAAAAACATATGTAAGTATTATATGTGTAGCAAAATCTTCAAAAATAAAACATTCTTGAATGTGTAAGAAGACACTCTTATTCTCACTTTTTGACAAATTTTGGCAAATAAATTTAACTGAAATACAATCGTTACACCAAGTGTTCGTAGGTCGAGAGGTGGTCGTGTTATGTTATGTTATTATATTATAGCCAAATTATACAGAAATTATAGCCTATGTTATTATAGCTATGTTATTCTGATGTATATAGGTAAATATTAGCTCTATTATTGTAAAGTTTTATATAAATCCGTTTCGTAGTTATTGTATGAAAGTTGAACACACATTCATCTTTACAATTTCACCTTTATAATCTTTATAATATCAAACTTTGTTTTTGCGTAAAATAAAAACTGTAAATTTTACTGTCGAATCATCGTCGAATTTAGCACAATTATAGTTTATATAATAGAAACGCAATGCAGAAGGCTACTTTTTTTTAAATAATGCATAAAATATATGTAAAAAATATTGAATTAAGTTTTACACTCACATTTGACAATATATTAAACACTTTTGTATTTTTAAAGTGACATACTCGTTGACTTGTATATACATAATATATGTATATATAAATCAAAGAGTCCTCCAGCGTATATTATAAGTAAGTAGGATAGGATCGTTACAATAGCAAAGTGAATTTAAACTACTCTGCGTAATTACTATAGTTAAGGACAAAGAGGTGAATACAAAGCTTGATAAATTATGTCACATCATCATATAGATCATTAATTTACTAAAACCCACATATCATCACGTCTGTACCCCGAATATTCGTTTGAATATGATTATTTATTAACACGCTTCTACACGCGGTTTGCGGGAAAATTGTGATTTATTTTTGTATAAAAATTAAACCACATATCTCCCGCAAATATTTATATTATATAGATATTATATGTATAGATGAGCCCAGTTGTGGCGGAAGGGCACAAAGTGTTGCTGTAAACGCGACTGGTTATGGGTTCGTTCCCCCTCGACTTAATAAAATATTTATTTAAATGTATATGTCCATTTCTTCGCTCCGGTGTCTAAGACAAGCGCGGCGTTGAGTTCTGCCACTCAACACGCAATGCCCCCAGAATACGGCAGAAAGTAGAGAACGGAGTGTCTTAACACTAGGCTCCCTCTGCCTATCCTGCAGTGTGCGGGATACAGCGTGAAGCTGAACAAACTTTATATTTTAAATATTTTATGTGCAGTAAAGAACAATAAATAATCCAGGGACATAGAAATAAGTAATATACATATATTTTTATATCCAGTCCACTTTGTTTGACGAACGTGTCACGTTGACGAGAAACGGTATTCATAAAATACACTATCGCTGGACGTTTTCATTAAACTATGTACAACTTAGTATGACCTTTCTGTTTAACTAATTCATTTTATGGTGCACACTAAAAAACTTTAAATAAATAAAAGATAGTTTTTTATAATAAATTGACAAATTCCGATAATATTTTTGAAGTATTGCGGAAAAATTTTAATATTTTTTTAATGGTAGTGTACTATTATGAAACTTATACATGGATATTATTCAATACACAAAAATGTAACATTAGGTTCTTTCTGCCTACTTTGTTCTGCTCTCCTATTGATAAATGTGGATGGTGTTTGATAGAAAAAAAATATACCAAAACATTAACATTAACATTAAAGCATCGGCGACAATTCGGGAACAGAGTTTTTTAACACTAGGTTCCGTCTGCCTATCCTGAAATATGCGGGATACAGCGTGAAGCTGACCGAAACATATAGGAAAGATACTACACTAGTACTACTGAATAAAGATATAAGTACTACTACAGGAAGTACCTATATCCTTATTCATATTATAGATTGTATCGTTTGATGTCCTCACATGCAGACATCAATATTCACAGAATGTGATACTTCATTAAACGACAAAGTTAATATCGCTTCAGCGAATAGCTCTGATTCAGTCTAGACTTCAGAATATCTGTCATTTGAAATAATATTACGAAGTTCCTTCAAGCTAAGCGAATGCAAATGTACAACAATTTGGTGGACGAGTGAACATCTCAGATGAAATAAAGTTAAATGCTTTTAGTTGTAGTAATTTGTCATATTAGATTAGTTTATTTTACATTCTTATTAGGGTTTCGTACCTCAAATGGTAAAAGTGAAATCTCTATAGGATCACCTTGTTGGCCGTCTGTAAATACCATTTATTTCAAGGTCGCGTGGAGACACCAAGCAGTACGAAACATGCAAATTTACGATCTCTTCGAGCACAGAACACACTCAAAAGATACGAGTATTCATGTATAGATTTTGCTGCATTTTGTATGAAACTTGCCGCAAAATCACAATCTATAGGATACTTCTTGTGGACCTACTAGTTATGAAATTTGGCATAAACAGAGAATATAGGGGAAAATATAAATATAGGGAAAAAACCTGAAAAGTGATAATTTAGCTTAAAATATAATTATAAAACTTATATTTGTAGTTTGTTTTTGAGGCCAGTCGCGGCGAAGAGGCAATATGATTGTAAACGTGACTGGTTGTGGGTTCGATCCCTACTCGAGAAAATGAAATGTTTATCTAAATTCATATTTTAATTTCTTCGGTCTGATGTCGTAGGCAAAGCGCGGCGTTGAGTTCCGCCACTCAACACGCAACAGCAATGCCTCCAGAAATTGGCGGAAAATGGGGAACGGGGCGTCTTAACTCTAGGTTCCCTCTGCCTACCCTGCTGTAAGCGGGATACAGCGTGAACCTGATAAAAAAATATACAAAATGAGTATGCACTCGTTTTGTATATTTTTTTTATGTATATGACGTATGCACGTCACCAAACTTATTTTATTTAATGCAGTAATGGTTTGTACATAATTTCAATTTTCCGATACTCTACCTGTAATTTTCAAATTATTGAAAATGACAAGTAGTAACCTATTTCCATCTTAGTTAATATATTAATTTATTTGTGCTGAAATAGTAAATGGTAAGGTAAAAAAATAATTTAATCTTTTATAATCACTGAGCCGCAACAACACGTGGCTGGGCATCTAGTATAAATATAAAGATAAGTAAAAAAATATATTATTATTTTGCAGAAATATTGATTCTATAATAATATCAGAGATGGAAAGCAATTATCGACAATTCGAACAAACGATGCAAACACACGATCGGGGGCTTATGTACTCGTATATGTGGAGTGAGTGCGATGCATTCAACAAGTACTTAATTTGAATATAAATCAATACTAGATTATACATTTTTTTTTAGCTTGATACTATTTCTCGCATATATTAAGTTATGCAGAAGGAACTTAGGAACCTAGTGTTAACCCTGTGCACTCGAACTCGCCGAGCGATATCAAGTCGAAAAAGCCTCAATTGCAAAAGGTTAAGAAACTACGTTTAAATTGAGAGACTTCCGCACCACTTGCCGACGAATTTTGAAAACATAGCCTGTTGAGTGGCGGAACTAAACGCTGTGCTTTATCTTGTTACCAGAGCGAGGGAAATAAAAATAAATCAACCTTCTCGGATGGGAATCGAACCTGACGGCCTCACTTTTAATACATACCAATGTCGATCGACCTATCACATTTTGTCTATTTTTCTGTTATAGTTTATTCTACACATAACCTTTCAACTTTGAAAAAATTAAGTCCAACGAGTGTAACCTTTAACTAATAGAATTTAAATTAACACTCGAGTGCCGTTAAAGACAAAGTAGCGAGCGGATAAACTCCATCCGAGGTATTAACGCCACCAGCAACACCTGTTAGTAGTCAACAAGTATGCTAGTTCCTCTTTACATATTAATTTCTCTAGAGATTTTGTTTAAGTAATTACTTTTACTTATTATAATATGTACCTATACAACATTTTACGTTATGTGTTTTTTATAAGCCAAGTTTTGGTTATTTGCTTCACTTGCGGTCGCCTCTTACTTTAATATCTAAATTTATTCCTACATAGTAATTAAAAAATATATATTATTTATTGCTTAATTTGAACTCACTATCATGGTGTGCCTTTATTACATGTTATACTGTTAGGAAACGGTTAACGTTTTTTAAAAAAAACAAGATAAAACATATAGATATGCTTCTAAATTATTTGGAAAGAGATTCTAATTAATTGCAATAAGTTATGTATTACCTAATAACAATATTTCGAACAAGTTTCCTTCCAACAAAGAGGCTGTCCCATATTGACTTTTTTTTCGAACCGACACCGTGGGGGAGGAAAGAGAGTAAGTACTCTGTCCCTGAGGAAATGCAAGCATAATGTGGCTGCCTGTGAGGAATCCCCTATTGACACAATTCCATTGCTTTTATAGCACTTTTCACCTATCTACTCTCTTTTACACGAGTTTGCTAATAATACATAAATAAAAAATAAATAAATCAGCTTCATTCTGTTTCCCGCACACAGCAGGGTAGGCAGAGGAAACCTTCCCGTTCCCCACTTTCAAAATATCTTGGAGGCATTGATTGATGGAATTTTTAAGTGGCGGAGCTCAATGCCGCGCTTTGCCTCGATACGGTTGCGAATAAATGAAAATATAAATTTAAATAAATATTTTAATAATTTCCTCGAGTGGGAGCGAAGCCACGACTAGTCGCGTTTACAATCACACTATGTGCCCTTGCGCCACGACTGGCCCTATATATATGGGTAGATGTTATACAAAATTTCGGCGAAAAGTGGGAGACGGAGTGTCTTAACAGTAGGCTCCCTCTGCCTACTCTGCTGTGTGCGGGATACAGCGTAAAGATGATTTGATTATAATTAAACGATTTAATTTATAATCATATTAAGTATTTGGAAATAAAATGTATTCTTTTATTTTAAACTTCATGCTGTAGTACGTTCCACGTAGAGCTGGGTAGGCAAAGACAACTTAGTGTTTAGTTAAGACAGTCCGTTCCCTATCTTCCAGAGCTAAGAAAAGCAAATATTTATAAATAATAATTCATTCCCCCGAGTAGGAATCGAATCTGCAACCGTCGCGTTTACAGCCATACGCTTGTACCACTTTGCCACGACGACTTTATTATGAATGTTTCTTTATACGAAGCGACCAAGATTGTGTATATCAATCATTTTTTTAAATTGCAAGATAGACGAGATTTTATATCAAAATTCAAAGAAAAAAACTCGTCTAAGTCGGCGATTATTCAATTTAGAATAATGCGAATTTGAAGGATCCTAACGTATATCATTATCCTAAGTGGAGAAATGAAACTTTTAAATAAAAATATTTTTTAGCTATACGCTTTATTTTGCATTTTGCAGGGTATATAGGGAGAGAACCTAGTGTCAAGATACTCCGTTCTTCGTTTTCCGCTCGAATATGAAACATTGCGCGTTGAATGGCGGAATTCGAATGCTCGAACTCGACTGGGAATCGAACCCACAACAAAAAAATATTATTTATTTATTATTGCAAATTTAGAATATTTCTTTGATAATAACAAGCAAAAAGTATATTTAATCCCAATATATTATATTATCAAGATACAGTAAATACAGTATTTAATATAGTACAAAAATTCAATCAGATAGTGTTGTATTTTAATGTAATATTCTTAATTAAATTATGCTTATATACTACTCATGTAAAATGACTTAGCATATTTAGATCTCTAGAGAACGAGATCAGTTTAATTAATGCAGTTCCTTTTACGTCGTATTACGAGTATGAGGTTTTTTGTTTTTTAGTTTTTTTAGTTTCAGTTCATAGAAAAGTGATCCCGGTGTTAAAACACTTCGTTCTCCACGCACCCTTCAATTTTCAAAAAATTGAGTGTTGTGTGGCAGAGTATAATACGCTGTAAAGAGATGTCTTGTTACCAAAACGAAACAATGAATTTATTTCCCCGAATAGGAATCGAATCTATAACCGTCGAGCTTATAGTCGCAAGCTTGCACCTCTACTCCAGGTAATCTAAATTGATACAAAATAAACAACTATATTTAGAAAAAAATGATTTATATGTGGATTATATAATAAAAGGCGAATGTATTCATTTCGTGTTACTTATTCTAAACAATTATACTTCGTTAATTACGTTAACCAGTAATAAATAAATAAATAAATTCTAAAAAAAACTTCAAAATTGCTTAAAAATTTGCTTGCAAAATTCCAATAGTTAGGTAAGCCCTGTGAGATTGTAATTCAAATTTGGACATCGATTTGAACCCACGCAACTTGGTAAGGATCCAAGTGCTCTGGCTTAGTAAGCTATACGTTCTTAAGATGTTACCTTGTATACTCTTGCTAGAATTTATTTATGTTGTTAGAATATCTGATGTTTCATTAATTTTTTTTTTGCTTCACGCTATATCTCGCATATATCAGGGTAGGGTAAGACACCGTTTACCACTTACCGCCGAATTTTCAATTTTTGTGTATTGAGTGGCGAAACTAAACGCCACGCTCTTCTTCTTCGTGGCATTAATCCCGGCTTTTACCAGGGTCTGCCTTCCTGCTCAACCTACTCCACTTTGCACGGTCTTTAGCGACGCTATTGCCTTATAATAATATAAAATTGTATTATTATATTTAATATTTTTTTATCATATTACACAACGGCGCATTTTAAAATTGGAACAACCACCACCTGCACGATTGATAAACAAAAATTGCCTTACAAAATTAATAACACAAAAAATATTTCCCAACAAGACTTGTTAATAAAATTACAATAAACTTTAAGAGTACAGTACTCAAATTGAATATGCTAATAGGACGACATAGAGCGTAAGTAAAAAAACGAGATGGCGACGAGATTATTAATCGAGGGATTTCATTTGAATCTGGATCTCTGGATTATTACTTTATATATTGTATTTTTGTTATTTAGGATTTCAATTCACTTATATTATGAGTACAATAGATACCGCCTGAAGCTTTCTGAGATTGAAATTAGAATAAAAAACATTTTAAATTGTGAAGTAAATTAATGCAGTCGGATACTACATTTCATCCTATAGGTAAATAAATAAAGGAATGTGTGGAAAATTTATTGAATGAATGATATACTTTTCACTATATTATTAATATATATATACATATGTTACCAGAGCCTAAAAATAAAAAAAATAGTTTCCGCGAATGAACCCAGAGAACTCACAACCGTCGCGTTTACACCCAGTCGCTGTACCGCTGCGTTACGACAACATATATGGAAATATTTATATGTACATTAACAGCTCTCTGTCTATTTTAGATTTGTTAGCGTACTCGTGTAAAAGAGGGTAGATTTAATGTAAAAGAGGGTAGATTTAGGTGGAAAATAACTATAAAAGCAGTGGAATTGTGTCAATCGGGGGCACTCGCTTGTAAGTGACGGCCCCTGTTGGAAGGAAACTAGTGTGAAGTATTGTTAATAGGTGATACATATCACTTATTGCAATTACATAGTATCTCTTTCAAAATAGTTTAGAATCATATAGACGATGTGTGTTTTTAACGTGTTTCTTTAAAAACGTTACCCGCTTTCGATTTTTAACATCAGAAGTGGGATACGCATGAAGTTTTCATATCTTTATGTGTATCTTCACCCAATTGGTATTTTGGATTGAAAGTTTGGTATTCTAAAAATTAAAGTTATTTCTTATTATAAAATCTTTGCTGTTTGAAATTATTATCGAAAAATAGAAGGACTACTTTACTAATAATTTTATTGTTTTAGTGATTTTATTGTGGTGTCATAAAGACTCGAAAAATGGATCGAATCAAGGATGAATAATAAGCAAGTGTCAGGTTAGACCGAGCGAAAATACAGGTCTGTGCATAATGCTTTGAGAGTAAGTTAGCCACACTTTACAATTTTGACATGTGGGCTCAAAGTTGATCTTGGTACTCTTAAGTGAGAAAAATACTCTTTAAGAGGGAGACGACTTTAACAACTTGGAACGCTTAAGTGAGTGAAATGCTCTTTAAGGCCAAGTTGTGTTGAGCTATGAGTCTGGGTTCCTAAGTGTGGCATAGTCCCTTTAGGTTTCCTAAGTGTTGCATAGTCCCTTTAGGTTTCCTAAGTGTTGCATAGTCCCTTTAGGTTTCCTAAGTGTGGCATAGTCCCTTTAGGGTTTCCTAAGTGCGGCATATTCCTTTTAAGTTGGGTCATGTTGTCGAGCTATTTCAGTGTAAAGAATGATAAAATGAGCAAAATACCATTATGGGACTGTTTTATGATACAGTATAGTTTAGGCGCACGACTAACTGCTGTTTATTGTCACAGTGATTTATCCCGACTCGTGGGGTGCCCGGGGCGGGCACCATGCAGGATGGCCGTGTTAGCGTACTCGTGTAAAAGAGGGTAGATTTAATGTAAAAGAGGGTAGATTTAGGTGGAAAATAACTATAAAAGCAGTGGAATTGTGTCAATCGGGGGCACTCGCTTGTAAGTGACGGCCCCTGTTGGAAGGAAACTAGTGTGAAGTATTGTTAATAGGTGATACATATCACTTATTGCAATTACATAGTATCTCTTTCAAAATAGTTTAGAATCATATAGACGATGTGTGTTTTTAACGTGTTTCTTTAAAAACGTTACCCGCTTTCGATTTTTAACAGATTGTCTATTATTTCTTGTTGGGCGGTGAAACCAAACGCGGCGTTTTGTCTTACCAGTGCACAGTAATCATTAAGACCACCGTGGCGCATACATCATGGCGCTGTAAGTATGATATTTGTAGGTTCGATTCCCATTCGGGGAACTATTATTATTTCCACGTTCTGACAAAACAAAGCGTGAGCTTTCGTGCCGTTACTCGACACACAATGTTTCAAATTTGGGTAAAAAATGGAGAAAGGAGTGCTTTGATACAAGCTTCTCTCTGTTTACCTTGTTATGTGAACAAGAGAGTGAAGCTGCTTGTTTCATGCGAATTAAAATATCTTTATAATCTATCACTTTTGTGAATAACAACATACTCTATATAATTAGATATAGATAGATTAGATAAATATTAGATAAATTACTATTTAATAAATAAAAATATTCTGTCCAATAACAAAATGAAACAAGAATATTATGTAGGCAGCAAAACTACCAAGTAACTGGGCAACGCATAGTTCTATTAACGCGAATAGAAAATCAGCATTTCATTTACACAAACACGTCGGGCTACCACTGTAAATTGGTCATTATTGATAACAAAGTGACTTACCGATTGTAAACACTCTCGTTTCTAAACGGTGCGTGTTGAGGCGGAGAGTTCATTGGATATTTTCCTGTGCCAAAAATATATTATGCTGACGCCGTGGTTTAATTTAGAAGCGAAGTGATGCGAAATAAAATTAATGAAGATTGTATACGGATCTTAGTATATTTCTTTTTTATGTATTTGCGTGTTTTGCGTGTTAATTGGTGGAACTCAACGCCGTTTTTTTCTTTTTGACAGTGCGAAGATATGAAAATTCATTCATTCCCTTGAGGGAATGAATGAATTTTCATATCTTCGCACGTTGTGCGTTGTGGGTTCGATTACCACTTGAGTGGTAATCGAACCCACAACTGTCGTGTTTACAATCTGACGTTGTGCCGCTGCGCTACGACTTGTTGTTTTTTAAGAATTATATGTATTTAATAATTACATATATTATGTTTATAATTCGTTTTTTAACAATTTTTTCTCCATTTCACGTCAAGAACAATCGCAAACCAAAATTTATGAAATTGGTTTAGCTAACTTACTACCAGAAAAAAAAATTGCAATAAATAATTTTGAAGGATATCTGTCGCGTTAACATTTACAAGCGTGTGCATTATTCAAAGGTTGTGGGTTCAATTCCCACTCGAAGAAATGAAATATTTAATGTTTTCATTCCTTAGCTCTGGTGTCCAGGCTAACGTGCGACGTTCAGCACCGCCACTAAACATGTAATGCCTCCAGAACTCGGCAAAAAGTGGGGAGCTGAGTGTCTTAACTTAACACTAGGCTCCCTTTGTCTACCCTGCTACATGCGCGCTGAATAAGAGAAAACAAATATTAAGGCATATTTATGATATAATACATGGTATTGTATTTGCGTGTAAAAATAGCTATTTATTTTTTTAAGGTCAAATTCCAATACTCTACAGTAATTTAAATATTATATTTAACATAATTGTCGAGGATAAGTGCGGCGTTGAGTTCTGCCACTCATCACTCAATGCCTCCAGAATTCGGCATAAAGGGAACGGAGTGTCTTAACACTAAGTTCCCTCTGCCTACTCAGCTGTGTGCGGGATTATGTTAAGCTGATTACACCATAATTACAAAACTTTATTAGACTTCTACTATAAGATTCTCTGTTGTTAATATTTTGATGTTTTGAGACACATTGTATCCTATACATATTATTATTGATTTCCTTTGTATATAATATACATAGATATGTGAAAAAACTTTTAACTATTTTCCTTGACCTGCTTTCACGTGAGGCTTTTTCTTTGAAGCCAGTAATAATTAAGTTATTGATTTCGACAAATTATTTAGTCAAGGTGACTATATTGGTTTGGACAAACATCGATTTATTAAATAATTATTATTGGAAATATCTTATAATATTTTCCCTATTATTTTGTACACGTTGAATAGAAAATTGTAACAATTGTTTTTATTTTTGTTTCATATTGAATGTTTTTTTTTATTTTTTAGAGAATGTGGATAATAAACTTATATGTCACTCTGTTTTGGGTACAAAACACCACGTTGTGTATTCTTCTAATTTTAGAATAAATCCACTACCCTTGCATTTATTTTCATACCTGATAACTGTTTTACGACTTGCTTTAGCTATTTTCTACCTTTAAAGATAAGATTATAGGTTCGATTCCCACTCGAGGAAATAAAATCTTAATGTTATCATTTTCTCACTCTAGTAACGAGGCAAAGCAGAGCGTTGAGTTCCACTACAGACTTTGGCGGAAAATGGGGAACAGAATTATATTAATTACCCTTCCAATCCAATAAGTTCCTCTGCCTACCCTACAATGTACAGGATACAGCGTGAAACTAAAAAAACTTAATATCATAAGCAGAAGCTTAAGTTCTACGTATATTTTATAGAAAAATAAAAATCTATCCAACCAATATAACAAAGTAACAGGATAGATAGAGAACACAGTTTCTATTTTATTCAAATCTCGCTCGAGCGTTCTTCATATCATATCCTTGAGTATATGTATATGTTAGACGTTCGTGGATAATATTTCTTTGAAATTCTTATTTAAAAGTATTCTTTATCGTTGTAGAAACATTTTGTTAAAATTTGTAGGACTTGTATACGTTTTGCTTTTGTTTTGAAGTATAGTTGGAATTTATCAAACATCAAGTTGATGTTGTGATAGTTTCTTTTTATAATTATAATTTTAAATTTTTATATTATTATTGATTAATTATTAGAGGCCGTCGTGGGACAGTGTAAAAACATATGAATGTAAGCCTAAGGGTTTTGGGTTTGATTTCTGGGTAAAGAAAATAATTTCATTTTATCGCTCCGATAACAAGACAAAGCGCGACGTTGAGCTCCGCCGCTCAACATACAATGTTTTGAAAATTGGGCGAAAAGTTGGGAATGATGTGTCTTATAACTAGGTTACCTCAGGCAGTCGTAGCCCACAGGTACAAGAGTGGCCTATAAACGCCATGGTTGTAGGTTCGGTTCCCACTCGAGGAATGAAATATTTAGAATTTTGATTTTCTCAGTCTGAAAATGAGGCAAAGCGCGGCGTAAAGTTGCGTCACTTAACACGAAATGTTTCAAAGAGTTTGGCGGAAAGTGGGAAAAAGTTGTCTTAATGGTAAAACGGCATGTCTTAGTACCAGGTTCCTATGGTTCCCCTCTGCATATACTATGTACAGGGAATCGTCCGAAGTTGAAAAAATCAAAAACAAAATCAGGCAGCTAAGCAGCTACTGGATAGTTTAAAAACATATTTCTTTCGTATTTTTTTATTTATGTGTTATCCGTTGTAAGTACTTGATCTTATTAAAGGTATTATCTACAAATACGATTTAATGATTAAGCCTTTCCTTGTTTTCCTCTAATTATTTATCATGTCATAACCTTGATACCAATTAGTTAATTTTAAAGTCCAAATTTTAGAGGCCAGTCGTAGCGCAGGGGCACAGAGTGTAACTGTAAAATCGACTGGTTGTGGGTGGGGATCGAACCCCACTCGAGGAGATGAAATATGTACTTAAATTTATATATCCATTTCTTCGCTCTGGTGTCGAGGCTAAAGCGCGGCGTTGAGTTCCTGCCACTCAACACGCAATGCCTCCAAAACAGAGTGTCTTAACACTAGGTTCCCTCTGCCTACCCTGCTGTGTGCGGGATACAGCCTGAAGCTGATTTAATTTTAAAGTCTAGCAGTTATAATTAAACATCTATGTTATTGCATATAACATATAAAATTAAAAATGGATTTTAAAGTAAAAATTTTAAAACTGAAATGTTATCCCGGACAAAAACCGAGCTCCCAAATTCACACGCGAAAACAAAGAAAAGTTCCAAAACGTGTCAGATCTGAAACCTAAAATTGATTTTCACTTCCAGTGAAACAGTTTGATAAACTTAATAACCTCGTTTTTTCAATTTTTGAATAAAAGAAAGTTACTTTCAATATTTGTATTGGAATTTTTTTTTAAATATTAACATTATTCAGATGTTATGTAATTATGTTAATAACATTAACACAATTATGCTACCGTAAATCATTAATATATATGTCAGTATATATACTTAAAATACCTTGAGATCGTCGTGGCGTAGTGGCACAGCGTTTGACTGTAAACGAGACGATTGTGGATTCGATTCCCTCTGGGGGAAATGAATCATTTAATATTTCCTCATCACATGCCACTAGTATGACAAAGCGCGGCGTTGAGTAGAACATTAGCCAGTTCGGGGGAAACGGTAGGTTACCTACTACCCCACTGATTGCGGTATACAGAGTAAAGTTAAAAATGCTCACATTAAAAAAAGTACACACAGATAATAAAAGTCAATTAAAAGTAAGAAATTACCCAAAAAAACGCCACCTGAACACACCACTACTAAGTTTTAATCTATGGTAACAAGTCCGCCCAACGCCTCTTATGACTTCAGTCTGAAATAACCTCGCGTCGGGAAAGCTCGCGTCCGCTTTCTCTCCATACAAATGCCGTGAATTTTTAATATCGATGTTCAACATTTTCCCAACAATTAATTACATTTTCAACATATTAAATAAATTTTGTTGTTAAACTATTATTGAAATAATTTATTTATTTTGTGTATTTTTTCCCTAGATGGACTGTAGAGTGTTAATTTTTACGTTGTGTATATAAGTTTTGAAGTGTTTGTCTGTAGGTGTTACCGAGCCGTACTAAAACTTCTTTATTGGGCGGGTGAGTTGTTTATAATTATTTATATTGTATTGCTATAATTTTGATAAAAATATTAATAATATTTCTACATTGTATAAATGTTTGTATATAATATTATATAAAAAAAGTGCCATTTTTTTTTTCTTTATTTCTAGTTATATTTTTTTACAATAAAAAATTCCATTTTTA